>JAABNY020000119.1:30216424-30230937 GCA_015164015.2 Brevimyrus niger
TTAAAAAACAACTTAAAAAAAAAAAAAAATTTAACAAAATGGGTAAGGAAAAAAATTTAAAAAGAAAAAAAAAAAAAGAAAAAAACCAAAAAAGACGAACCCCCCCCCCCCCCCCCGTTAGTGTCAGACCAAATCAGGGAGCGAGAGAGACGCTGAAAACAAATGCGTCTAAATACTGTTCTGCTGGTCAGTTCAGGCAGCGACGTCCATTTATCATCTCATCACACACACACCAGAAGTCTATGCATGTTACCCTTGACCCACACTGGCTGCGTTCAGCGGTACCTGTATGACTTGCGTAGCTGTTGGTGAACTTGATTTGTCCAAGATCTCCTCTGCCTGGAGAACATGACATGAAACATGGTTA
Source organism: Brevimyrus niger (assembly GCA_015164015.2). NCBI lineage: Eukaryota > Metazoa > Chordata > Actinopteri > Osteoglossiformes > Mormyridae > Brevimyrus > Brevimyrus niger. The sequence continues at coordinate 30,216,792 of JAABNY020000119.1, forward strand.
AATAAAGCCTGAAGTTAGACGGTGATATAAAATGGTTTGGTGCTACGTGAGCCAGCGAGCTCATCATGGATAAGCCCCACCTTGTCCCTGGGGCCCGGAGCGGGGTCCCCCAGCTCATCCAGCCTGGCAGGCAGGGGCTCCGCTTGCACCGGGGGGGCGGATTTAGATGCAGCAGAGGGAACCTTCGGCAGTAGAGGTGGGGAAGTTAAGCCACTTCGAGTCCCTCCTGGATGTCCGATCTCCTCACCCATTCTCTAAGTCTAAGCCCAGACACTCTCAGAGGGACTTTATGTACCTCTATGATCCTAACAGCTATGTTGTTGGGGGAAATACCCCCCGGTTGGGTCTCCCAAGACAAACTGGTCCTAAGTGAGCAGCCAGGCCAAGTGTGGATCCCAGGGATGATTAAAAATGAGGAGCATGTTACAGGGTATGCGGCCTGCCGTAGATCAGGGAATGCGGCCTGCCGTAGATCAGGGTCCAGGGTGCTCATCTGCCTTGCGGTCCAGGCTGCCTGGGACATGCCCTATACCAGGGTTATTCAATGACGGTCCCCGAGGTCTGAGCCCTGCTGGTTTTCCAGCCTTCCTTTACCTGTCAGTCAGATGTGAAGCTTATGACCAATCAGAATCAGTAATTAACTACCTGGGAAAACTGAAAACAAGGCCTGGATTTGGAATCGAGGTCCAGATTTGAAGAACTTGTGTCCCTATCCAGGATTTACGGACAGATGAATGAATGAATGGAGAGATGAATGAATGAATGGAGAGATGAATGAATATACCAAAATATCACACTAGGGATTCATTTTTTCATTCATCATCTTGCTTGTCTGGTGCAGCACCGAGCTCAGTGGAGGGTCTCAGTGTCATCTCAGGACACCGGGCTCACGGGACCCCAGGACCGGATGACATCTCAGAACACCGGGCTCACGGGACCCCAGGAGCGGATGACATCTCAGGACACCGGGCTCACGGGACCCCAGGAGCGGATGACATCTCAGGACACCGGGCTCACGGGACCCCAGGACCGGATGACATCTCAGGACACCGGGCTCACGGGTCCCCAGGACCGGATGACATCTCAGGACACCGGGCTCAGGGGACCCCAGGACCGGATGTCCGCCCTCTCCAATAATGATTAATTAGAATATCTCATATGAAATGTCATGTTCATTTTTGAATCTCCTCCCCTTTCTTTCACATGGATCGGACCTTATCAAACATTAGGTAAGCATTTCCCAATCCATTCCCAGGGGTCCAGAGTCGGTCCATAGTTTAGCTCCTTCTCAGCTCCAGTGGACTGTTTATGGCTCCCCAAGGATGGGACAGGACCCGGGATGGGACGGGACCCGGGATGGGATTGGGAAACATTGTGTTGAGTAATTCAACACAAAACGCAAACTTTGCATTTTCCTCTTTGGGTTTTTAAGTGCTACAGCCACAGCAGACATTTTTAAAAAGCACCCCCCCCCCCTCACCTCCAGCTTGGGCACGGGCGGGATGATGGGGGCTTTGGGGGTGAGGTCTGTCAGGTACATGGCCCGGGACAGGAGCAGCAGCGATGGGGGAACATTCTCCTTCAGGTGCAGGTCCAACCACTGGGGAAGAAACGTGGTTAGAAAGGGCAGGTCATGCAGCTCTGAGGGGCAGGATGTGAGCATGCAGCCACTCCATGGGATGGGACCCGGGATGGGACGGGATGGGACCCGGGATGGGACGGGACGGACACAGTCATACAAGAAGGGGAATTTCATAAATGCAGGTTAGCATAACTGTACACCCTTGGACTGAAACAAAAAAACAGAGTAATATGGGGAGAAACATGCAAAATCCACACATACAGATGTGGAATCGAACCCTAACCCTGGAGGTGTAAGGAGGTGAATCACCACGCCACCACCACCCCCCCGCCTCACACTGCTTTTTTAAAATAGGAAAACAAAGCGTACTTGGTGGATTGTTACTTATGGGAGTTTTACTTACACAATAAAGTTCTGAGGGGAGAATGAAAAATGATTTGTTCAGAGAGATAACCAATCAGATCTTGGTCAGATGTCAGACAATTCAAATTAGATGTTTTGGTTTTGCCTGCTCTAGTTGCTTGGACCTGCCTCCTTTACAATCTGATTGGTTATCTCTCTGAACCAATCATTTTTCAATCTCTGTAAAACTGTCATGATACCTGCTGCAGCTGCTCCCGGAGCTGATCCGTGGTCAGGCCCAGCGAGCGCATGCCCCGGCTCCGACACGCAGCCTGCAGCTCCGACACGCTCATGGTGGCCACGCCCTCTCTGGAAATCATCTGTGGACACATGGGCAAAGAGCGCCATGGACTACAAAGGGCAAGGGCTGGATGAACTGGGGAACAAAACTGCTGGGTTAACGCTCAGCTTAACGCATTTACCTACAGTAGCCTACAGTCAGAACACTGGCATTTAAATGGATGGCATTGTCAATGCCAAGTTTAGCATCTCCAATAATAACCAAAAATATTTGAATAAATTCATGCATAATATATAAAAACCATGACAGATGACTTAGGTTATTAAAGTTAAGGCAGTTTGTAAGTTTGTAAGAAAAACATCACAGTCTATTTTTTTAATGAATAACGTCCATAAAGTGAAAATCTGCAGTGCAGTCAAGCGCAAATTACAGCAGTAAGGCATGAGATAATGGGCTGAGCACAAGGCGGCTGAGCACACGTACGCGGTCCATCCGGGGGGACGCGACCCCACAACCTACTGACCTCATCATCTGCCTTGATGTTGCCCACATGAGATAATGGCCTGAGCACAAGGCGGCTCTGCACACGTACGCCGTCCATCCGGGGGGGACGCGACCCCACAACCTACTGACCTCATCATCTGCCTTGATGTTGCGCAGCTGCATCATCATCTGGAAGCGCAACAAGTTGTTGGTTCCGATGGGTTGCAGCTCCAGCAACTTGCAGAGGGCCACCAGCTGGGGGCGCTCCAGGTGCTCCAGGGTCAGCTCGTCCTCAAAGAGCTTGGAGAACTGCACGATGTCTCTGGTGGTGGGATGCTCACCCGTGTGCCGCACCTGCACGTCGACAACAGATCCCACCGGCATGCCCGTCTCAGCTAATATCACAATCAGGCAGGATGTGGGGTTTCCCAAGGGTGTGGGGTGGAGCCAGGCATTGGGGGGGGGGGGGGGGGGCGACACTAGGCAAATATCAACAAATCACCGAATTGTACATTAACTTAGGAGCAAGTATTGTATCCGTCCATTTTCTGTAACTGCCTGTCCTTCCCAGGGTTGTGACAGTCAAGAGCCTATTCAATATGCTATGGGTGCAAGTCAGGGAACAACCCAGGATGGGACACAAACCCATCAGAGGTCACAGTCACACACACACACAGGCAATTTGGTATCTCCATAAACCTCGGCATGTTTTTGGACTGTGGGGAGAAACTGGAGTCCCTGAAGGAAACCCCACGACGGGGAGAGCATGCAGACCACAGTGGAGACTTGAACAATGCTAACCACCGCACCACCATGATAGCCCTGCTCATTCACCTCAGCCCCATAGTCACATATGGCGGAGAATCCAGACATTCTATTAATAGAAGAGCAGCTGAGGTTAGATAAGGGAAGAGTCCCTTGTTTGTGTGTCCTCCGCTCTCACAGCACGAGTCCCTGACTTGGGGCTACAAACATACAACAGCATCCACAGGTCGAGCAGCCAAACACCAACGGAGCTTACGAAGGACCGTTCAACTGCGACACCCAAGACGATCCGACTGCTGTACCCTTGAGAAGGTCAATCAACCCCGGCCGTGGAAGCTGACCTTCTGCACGTAGGTGGAGAACCTCTGCGTCTCAGCTCCAACCTGGGCCTTGTTCCTCCTGGCCATCTCAGCGATGGTCTCCTGCAGAAATTTGGCCAACTCCAGCTTGGCAGCCAGAGACTTCTTCTGCTTCTCTTCCTGTAGGAAGGAGGAGAGGGACCGAGGCATGACTAGATACACACAGTCATCATTCACACAGTAATATGCCGTTATATTCAGACCACTGCAAGGCAAGCCAGGCTCTTTTTGATTTAAAGGACCAGGGCCTGAACAGTCAAAAGGTTCATTCAAATTAAAGATCACTGTCTACCAAGTAAACAATGCAAGCCTCTCTACCCTAGAGGGCATGACAGGTGCCTGCAGATTTATACTAGTCACTCTTATCAGTCCACAGAGAACACAGAGCACATATTTTGCAATTTTTGAGTAACCAGAGGGCATGAAGACTCCACACACATGTAGGAGACTTGAACCTCACTGTACAGTTTCTGTAAGGACTCATTCCCTGTGACATCATTACGGATGAACCAATGCTGCAAGTACAGCTTCTGTGAGCGAGGGCAAACTCACAGGCCCCACAAAGCTAGCGTAAAAGATGTTATAAATAACAGATAAAGGGAGCAAAACACGCTGAACTTGGCGATGCAGCTCGCCGACAAACATCCCACCTTATCTGAAGGATTTAACGAGCACCAGGTGTTGGCAAATGTGACGCACGATTATCTGGCCTGTCCTTCAAATAAGTCAAATAAATGTGATTCATTTTGGTGACAAGTGAACTTATTCACCATTTCAGTCTGAGAAGCAAAATGAAGAGCAATGACAGCCTTACTGTTTAAAAGGGGCAGTTCATCGCAAAACTGAAAAAGCACTAAAACGCCTCTGAAATGCATCTACCTACCAATCAGTGTTATTTTGCTGGACGTTGCCTAGTTTTGGACATACGAGCCACAGAAATGCCAGTCTTCTCCTTAATACAATGGGACTGAATGGCATTCTTTCTGTGTTGTTTAAAGTGCCAAAACAATACATCACAAAAATTCAACAGCAATGTCTCTTACCAGAAATAACAACCTGGTTACCCAAGGTTACCCACAGACTTTGTGGTCAGCAGTTTAATGTTCAATGTCAGTATAGTTCCGCAGCTGCAACTGAATAATTGTAGTTTTGTTACTACTAGTCACGTTCAGTATTGCTTTGCACCTGTGATATTACAGGCTACATTTCACCGATATTGATTAAATATGTTGGGCCATATTTATTTTATCCATTAATTTATCCATTAATTTTCCTGACGTTTTGTTTTTTTGCTGTGGTACCGTTTTAATATTGGTATCAAAACATTCCAGGCAAGTATTGTATCAAAGTCATGATTTTGGTATTGTGACAATACTAGGGTGCTTTCCCACTGCACCAGGTACAGTACTTTTGGTTCTTCAAAGTGTTGGTTTCCCACTGGCATAAAAAGTGGTACCAGCACTTGATGACATCACAAAGCAAGGTGGGATATTTGGTACTGAATTTGAAAAAATGGCTATGGTATATTATAGGGTTGGCTGATGTGCAATATTAATGCAATTCTCATATCGCAAGGACCACGATAACTCATTTGAGATCAGGCTTTTTCATTAATTTCTTCAGTATGGACATCATGGTCACGCCCAGCTCCGTCCGCTCCTCATGTGTGCCACACCCCCTCATTACCTCCTGTTAATTCCCGACTGTGATCACCTGTGGCTTATTAAATTCAACCTGTCTGTTGTAGTTAGTCCGTGTCCGAGTCAGTATTCCCCAGTCCTGTCATTGATGTAGTGATGTAGTCTAATGTTTGCTGTTCTGGTCCTGTCTGCCCCAATCAGACCCCCGTTACCCGCATCCCGGCTCTGCTTCGCTGCTCTCGCCTGTCTACACGCATCGGGACAATTATAGTGTGGTGTGGGGGGGAGGGTTCAAGTTGCACTAAAACATTTTTACTTTGTCATTGGAAACAAAACTTAGCAAGAATTGTATTTTTAATGATTGTTCCATTGATTCTTACTTACATCCTTGCAATTTATCACTCCTAGACATGCTTGCTAAAAAAATTATTTTTAACTCTGGATCTTTTCCCCCCAGATGTCAATATAAAGCTTGGGTCTCTTCACCTGTCAATGCATATATTAGTTATTAATATTGTTCTTTTTTAAACAAAATTAATTTATCATTGTTTTCCGAGTTCATAACTGCATTGCATTTCAGAAGTCAGCTATTTGAATAACAAATTGACAAAGACGGTGTTTGCAGGTCTCACCAAAAGTACTAAAGTACCACAGAAGTACCGAGCTGGATTGGTACTTTAGGTACCAGAACATTTGGTAATGCTCCTCGACTGGAAGTCAATGGAAACGTGCGTTACCTGCCGCAGTGGAAAACCGGCCTGTGTTATCCCTATATTATCAGATAAAAGCATCTAAATCGCAGTAACTTGGTTCATTAATGCGATTCAAATGAAAGGCTTCACAGAACATCCGCAAAAGCTTGAACAACTAAGAAAAAAATACCATAAACCACATGTGAACATAGTTTTAAAGTGGTGTCCGCACAGGGCAGGCAGGAAGAGGGGAAACCTGGACTTGCCTTCTTTGACTCCGTCTCGAAGGTGGACGGCAGCATCTCGGGGAAGAGCTTGAGGAAAACCGGCAGGAGAAACTCCATGAAGGGAACGATGACGAACACCATGAAGGGTAAGAGGCGGAAGAGGTCTGCACACGTCCTCATGAGCTGCGGGAGACGACGCGGACCGGCTTAGAGCACATAGCAGAAGACAGGCGGCTCCAACTCTACACAGGCACCACGATAGCTGATGCAACGAGAACGTGTACGGAGTTACACATCCAAAGCACTTCGGATCACACTTCCAACCAGGAAAAACACCAACTCAGTCTCATAACCAAACTCCTAAACATTATGCCACAGGACATTCGGGCAAAAGAAAGAGCAAACAAGTCAAGTCCTGCATTATAACTGGACAATCAGGCCCCGACAGAAGGTGCTCTACCATCTCCAAGTTCAAGACCAGGGCTGCACAACATTAAATTCGGCTAGCGGATCACATCATATGCTAATGTTCTGGTGACTCATGGAAGCGATAAGACCTGGAGTGGTGGGGAAGAAAGGGGCGGGACAGCGACCACACCTTTTAAAATGAGGAAACGTGGTGAATGAACATGGCAAAAAGACTAGTGGTGTGGGGGTACATTTTGCAGTTTAAAGTCAAAGTCAAGTACATACTAGACCAAGTCATACAAATTACTGCTACTGATTTATGTCTACTGCCGACTTTTTTTTGACATACTCTCTTGGTAGATAAGTTCTGTTTGGCTACGGTTCATTTCAGGTAAATTTAATTTCCTTTTTTGTTCTATAGATAGCACAATATTAAGTAAAAAAATATTTCAAATGAGTGTTGTGACATCACGCCGCCCAAGTCATGATGATGGCAAATGACTTCACCTGTTCCCAAGACCAAACCATCAGAATGGGAGGGAGGGGGGGAGCTAAACAAGGGCTACTGTGAAAGCAATGAAAACGCAGCGAGGAGCTGCCCTACCTGTCTCCTCTCCCTGCGGGTGAGCTGCTGGCCGTGCAGCAGCCGCCACGCCATCCTCCCGGCAATCTTAGTGTCGATTCCCAGCAGGCGGAATCCGTGGTAGTAGTGCTTCAGCTCGTCCAACACCCTCTGGCCCAGGGATTTCCTGGCCTGTACCATCTCTGCAGCGCTAGGGGGGGTGGCAGGGCCGACGGGGTCGGGATCCTTAGGAGGAGTGCCGTCATTCTGCGCGGGGCTGCCCTCCGCTGGCTTCTCTTTAGCCTCCCGGAACCAGGCGCGGGAGGTGTGGAGGGGACGAGCCAGCGTGCAGCCGGAGCCGGCGGGAGTCCACACGGGGTGGGGGTGTGATAACCATGAGGGGCCCACGTGCAGCGTAGCGAGTTCCAGGTGGTACCGAACACATGCCGCGGGGGGCGAGCACAGGCGGCCACGGCCTTTTGGGAGCAGGCAGCTCCCCCTGTAACCAAAAAGCGAACAATGTGGGGAGTGTAGCACCACAGCGGATTGACAGGCGGGATGCATTATCCAAGATACAAGCAAGAGCACTTAATAACGAGTGTTACAATTAAGATCAACTTTGAATTATCAAAAACGCTAAACAGACCTGACGGTAACCAGCTCGTGCCGGAATCCTTTTAATTAAACCTGCCTTGTTCATTCAAATTGCAGCAAGACATAATCACCTGGATCTCGCCACCGCCAGCAGCACTTGAGAACTGAAGACTGCCATGGTCCATGCAAGACACAGGTGCCGTTTCCTGAAATAATTACAGTTCAGTGCTCACAGCGACCTCCAGTGTCTGCACCATAATATCATTGACGGTGGAAAGGGGGGCACCGGCATGAATCCTCTTTTTAAAGTCATTTTACTACCCATTGCATTATTCCCGCGGCACTGGTTAATGTTAAAAGCACGTGTCTCTCCAGACAAAATCAGCAGTAAGTACTAGCACTGTTATACAGGGACACCCTCCCAGGCGAAGAGGTGACAGCTGATCAGCGAGAATTCAGGACAGCGGGCATCATAGATCCAAAACAGTAACATAGTCTCCAAAAACCCTACATGTTTCGTATGAGGAGGGTAATTAGAAACCCATTTGATCTTGCAGGCAGCCGGAGTCTGGACATCGTACTTAAGTTACGCACTCAATCCGCCCAGCCGGCATGAACGTCTCAGGCTGTCAGTTAACTTGCTCGCCTCCTATAGTTACACTAACTAGCTTCGTGACACGGCGGCAAGATTATGTCTAGGGACAAAATGCAAAAAAGTAACGCCTATCACGCCCTTCTGTATTACTAATGCCTTATTTAGGAGAAGCCAAAGTCAAAACTGGGGAAGAAAATAAAAATCTGCTGCATATCGAAAAGTAAAAGGAAAATAACGTTTCGGGGTTAAAACACAGATTCCTTCAGTTCTGTTTTCCCGGCATCTTTCCCCTTGTTTCCTGTTTAAGGAGCAAACTCACCTAAAGATAGTCGGAGTCAAATTTCCGACACGCACAAGCACTTTCAGTCGCAATAAAACGCCGGTTCACCATGAAAAGTACGATCCATTCGAATTTTTAGCCCTGAGTTTTAACACTGATGTAGGTTTGTTACCTGAATACACATATACATATATATTTATATATGTATATATGTAAGAGTCGGAAATCAAAGCGCACCGCAGTCTTTTAACGTACCTATCCGTTCCGGACAGGCGCCGCCGCTGGCGCGAGGGCCCAGTTGTTATTGAAGAGGTTATTGCAGGTCAAACAAGCTTGACAGGCCAGTGACGTAGCGGATCAGGCGAGCTCACCGAGCAGCCAATCCCGAGACCCCGACCCCAGTACAGCTCATGGCGCTCTGCGAGCCATATTGGCTGAAGACGAACTGATCCTGGAGCAGTTTGTAAAGGGCGGAGCGAACAACTGCAGCGACGCTACGCTGACGACAAAGATACTCAACTACCCAAGACGCTCGATTGGTAGTAATGCTTCGTGAGGTGTGTTGGGTCTTTAACACTTTGTTTTCGCTTTTAAGCGCAACATTTGTTTCTGTGGAACTTGGTAGATTCAACGCGGTTTTCAGTAATAATTTCTATGACTGATCAATTCTGGACTACCGATTAGCTTTATAATCATTTTGATTAAATGCAGGCGTGTCACTCAGCAGGGTCGTCTAAACAGTACAGTGTGTGTTGAGTTTTTTTGTTTTGTTTAATAAAACAACTATTATGATTTTCCTTTTTAGTGATCAGTTTTTGTTTAGTGAATGGAAGGGCTACCAACTCCCGTCATTGTTCAACGTCGACAGATGATTAGAACTAAATTCATGGTCAAATTCTTGCAGAGCTTATAATGATATTCAACATATAGCTTGTAAAATGTTTCCCCTCTTTTGGCCCTGCATTAAATATAAAAGAAGCGGAACATTAATACATAATGCACTTTTTCAGTATGTCATTTCCCTTACACTGAGAGGCTCCTGCGAATGATTAGTATTATACAAAAAGCGCAATCCGGTCTTACATATTTACCGGTGCCAGGCGCTGTTTTTTTCCTTGGGAAAAAAACTATATTTCCCAATATTCCTTTTGCAGAGGTATAGCGACCAATCGGGGGCACGTTATTTTGGCGCTGAGTGGGGAGACAGGCCCTGAAAGCAGGGAGCTTTTGTTACAGCTAGAGGGAGACAGTTATATAGAAATACATAGGAACCCGATTTATTCAAAACCCGCTCCAACATCCCGCAAAATACAAGGCCCTCTCTCAGATCAACCATGGGAACTGAGACTTAACTATTGCCCCTGCTTTTTAATTATTATATATTTTTTAATCAGCACATTGAATTAATAGTCGAGGATACGTTTACTTTATAACTTCAAGCTTTTGTTGCATCTAATTTTTTTAAAAAATATATATTGCAGCAGGAAGCTCAATATTGGGTGCATTTGTTTATAATGGAACACACTGAAGGTACTGGCCGTTTTATTCGCCTTCCCGCATCTCTTGTGTAACAGGCTGAATGGCATTGTCGACATGTCGCACCGCTGCTCGCGAGGATGCTTGTTTTAAGTGATGGGTTCATTTTCCCCCGTTTCTTCGGCATAGTGGGGGAGTGATGAAGGTATAATCTGGCCAATTTGATTTAAAGGGGCAGTGGCAGCCATGTTGGTCTCTCTTGTCGCTTTTGCGGTGTGGCGTAAAATCCGTGTTTTTTTGCATTTCTTTTGTGCAGTTAATTGGACGATGTAACACTAATTAGATGGTGCAGCTCGGATCCATGCGCCTAATAGTGCAACGGACCAGCGTAACGTCACCTCGGTGCCGATACTTAGTCCAACCAGATTAATTTGCACTCCATCGATGGCTATCTACTTAAGTATCAGTTTTTAATTAGCGATTTGAAAATGTGCACCAAGCTTCACAGTGGTATTTGCGTCTTCTGCAGTGGTAAAGCTTTATATCGTTATTCGCATGTATATTTACAAACATCGTGCCCCATGGTATAGGCTGCTATAGTCAACTGAATTTTTAAATTTTGCTTCCCCAAAAGTCGCGATTTATTGTTAAACGTTGATGTTGCCAGCATTAGCGGTTTATTATTAAATTGCAAGCGTGTTTTGTTTTGTTGCTCTTAATATGTACTGCACGTTGCAGTTTAACCACCAGAGCTGTGTTTACCTGTTTTTACTACGACTTGGCTGCTGTTTTGTTCTTGGATGTAGTAAAACATTGTAACCTGGCCGTACATTTCAGACTAACTATCGTGGGCCGGTCACTCGTTTTCTGCTAGTTTGTGTTTCTTTTACTATCAGTTTGACACCTTTCATTTGTTTAGTGCAACACAGGCAAACATTACAATTGCACAGGATGCTGAGCTTTTGTATCGTGTAAGATTGACAGTAACTGTACAACTAACAATGGACACCCCCCTCCCCCGTTGTCATCGTTGACGATACCTGCTCCTTGTTCCATAGTCCAGAAAATTAAACATGTATAGCTCTATAGTAAGCCTAAGTATGCCGATTACCTATCGATCCAGTGACGATCTCTTCGCACTTGGACTGTCCGGGCACGGATTTTCATTCAAAAACATTTGTTCGGCCAATAGAGTTAATAGCAGCTGGAGGAAATCTCTTATTTGTAGACTAGGTGTAAACATAGAGTAAACATAGGGGTTCCTATCCGTCCCTCCTCTTCCATGTTACATGTTGCTTTGCATAAAAACAAAATATTGCTGCAAACGACATATCAAGCATTATAAAGTACCCATACTTACTTTGGAGACGAGAATCTACAAGTTATGGTTGGAGATGTAACAAAAATTGGTCAAGAGGATGATTTTTTAAGTGTTATAATATTTAATGAAGTGTCATTTTATTTTAGAACTTACATTTTTTATTACAGTGAAAGTGTTCTGAAATTGATGTGGTCTCTGTCAGGTATCTCCTGTGGAAAGGTTACTCCCCATTTTTCTGTTATTGTTTTGTTAAAAAAAATAGTCTGTCTTGTACAGCATACATATTATCATTGACTGTCTATAGGGTATGCTGTGGTTGTTCAGATTTATTAGTTATTAGTAATGCAAAATAAAATTCGCAAACAACTTGTGCAGTTCTATATGTGTAGTTGATATTATCAGTATGTGTCAATAATTGTGCTTAATGTGTAGGAGTGCGACTCTGTAACGTTTCAGAATTGAGATTAGTAGATTATATTAAAAAAGTGTAATGTGCGATGCCTCAAAATATGTTGCAGACAATTTATTTTGAGAACACCATTTAAAAAAAAAAAATATCCTGAGTAATTTTAACAATTTTCATGTAAGCCAATTAGAATCATGCATCATGTTACAGAAATCAATCAAGTCATCATAACTCTTTTTTTCTTTGAAAGTATTTGTTTAGGGTGCATCTTCAGATCAATAGTAAATTCCTTCACTATTTTATTGAAATACTTTGGTAAATACTAAACATAGGAAGGGATCCGAATTTCACCATTTCTTTTCAGTGATTTTCTTGACAGTAGGTGATTTAAAAACAGGTGCGTTAACCACCCAGGCCTCTTCATCCACCTTCTCTTAGGCAAGTCTACTCTCTAAAGATGAGGTTGGGCGCTTATGATCTGCTTGGCAGAGACTCATCCAGCTGGTTTCTCCTGCAGTTTCATTTTCCTTCCTTCTTTCTTTTTCTTTCTTTCTTTACCTGCGACGCGTCGAATGAGGTTTCCTTCTAATGCTGCTAGTCGTGAGTTTTTCTCGTCGCTTATCGGCAATGAACTCCTCGTTTTTCATGCCGGTGACGGTCATTTGCCGTGAGGAACACGTCCAGCGTCTTTGCGTTTGGGATGCAGACAGACAGCTCGTTCATTTGCAGGGATTCCGGCCCGTGAGGAACACGTCCAGCGTCTTTGCGTGTGGGATGCAGACAGACAGCTCGCAGCGTGATAAAAGCTATCAAACGTCGCTGTCTTTTGTAAAAATAAAACGACTTTTTTTTTTTTTTTTCTTTTCCCCCCAAAACTGAATCTCGATATTTTCCTGGATTTTAAATAGCAGTTTGAGCAGTGGATTAAGGGTGACCGTTTGGGCCGTTTGTGGGGTTTGGTAATGAATGTTATTTAAGGACGCCCAAGCCATTCCTCCAAATGCTAACTGTGATTATTTCCCCTTCCTTTTACTCCTTTCAGGCCCTGTAAGACAGAGGGAAAGTTAAGGATGCTGGAGCAGAACAATGGCTTTCTCCTTCTCTTTCATGCAAGGGATCATGGGAAACACAATCCAGCAGCCACCTCAGCTCATCGACTCGGCCAACATCCGACAGGAGGAGGGGTACCCCAGCGGCGGCGATGCGGGCTCTGAGGGCCCCTCCGCCTACGACCCGGCCCTGGAGTCGGGCTTTTGCTACCCGGCAGACGACCTGACAGCGGTGGCCAATGGCTACCCGGCGGGCTTCTACGAGCCCCAGGCCAAGTACTCCATGTACGCGCCGTTCCCCAATGGCTCTGCCAACGGATATGGTGCCGTACGTGGGTATGGGGAGCACTGCCCTTTGCCGGGGGGAGAGGGGACCGTGATGAGATCACCTGCCATGCAGGAGAAACCGCTGGCACCTACCTCGCTACCCCCCCACCATCACCACTTCCTTCCCCACCACCAAGCCCATCCTCAGACCCCGCCCCCTCTGCCCCCCCACCATCATCACCCTCTGGCCCCGCCCCACCTCGCCCCTCCTATTCTGCCCCCTCCCCCACCTCTGCTTCTCCCCACCTCCCCACCAGTGCAGCCGCCGCTCCCTTCGTCGGGGGTGGTGGATGCGGCCCCGCCTTCCCGCCCCCCGGCCCCTCCCGCTCAACCCGTCCCCAAGAAGACGGGCTCCCCCGAGATTAAGCTGAGGATCACCAAGACGTACCAGAACGGCCGCGAGCTGTTCGAGTCGTCGCTCTGCGGGGACCTGCTGCACGAGCTCCAGGCCGGGGAGGTGTCCCGCCGCCGGCACCAGCGGAAAAAGGAGCGGAGGAAAAGGAGCAGCCAGGGCCCCCAGCAGGAGCCCAGGCCCGAGGTGCCGGTGGAAACGGCCCCAGAACCGGGTCCACTGTGCCAGCTGCCCGAACCTGGAGCAGAGGTGCTGTCTGGGGGCCTCAAGATCCCCAAGGAGGAACCCAAGGAGCAGAATGTGAGTGTAGTGCGTACATTAAGAACCCAAGGAGCAGAACGTGAGTGCAGTGCGTACATTAAGAACCCAAGGAGCAGAACGTGAG
>JAABNY020000119.1:30302167-30313047 GCA_015164015.2 Brevimyrus niger
ATCGCCAGGACTCCCCCGCTCCCACGTCGCTGTTGGTGCTGGCGTTGCTTTGTGGTCCGGAGGGGGGGGGGGGGGGGGGGCGGGCGGCACTATTTTCACTAAATTTGGACTTATGCAATGTTTATCATCTGGTCAGGATCAGGGACAGTAATGAGCAAAAGACCCAACAACACACCCACAGGTCATTTCGAGTATCTGATGAAGCCTTTTGGGTTGACCAACGCACTTGCTGTCTTCCAGAGCCTGACTAATGATTTCCTCTGGGACGTGATCAACACATTCATATTCGTTTACCTGGACGACATTGTGATCTTTTAGCATAAGAAAAACAAGCATATCCAACACATCCACAGAGGACTACAACTTATTTGTTATAACAGAGAACTGTGAATACCAAGAAGGCAAGTCCTCCTTTGTGGGCTTTGTTACGTCGGAGGGGTTAATCCAGACTGACCCATGCTGTCCACGGCTGGTCACAGCCTCGCTCCTGCAGAGAACTGCAATGCTTCTCGTGGTTTTCTCATTTCTATAGACAGTTTTTTTTTTTCTGGGTACAGCTCAGTTGCCGCCCCACTAACAGCATTAACCTCTCCCAAGGGCCGTTTTCAGTGGACATCGACAGTGCAAGAAGCTTGCGGTAAGTTGAAGAAACAATTCACATCAGTACCTATAATCATCAGATACTGGATCCGTCCAGATAATTTGTGGTTGAAGTGGAAGTCCTGCCCTGTCTCAACACTCCCCCTCTGGCAATAAGCTACACCCGTTTGTCCTCTCCAAAAAACTCTCCCCAGCCAAGAGGAATTGACATTGAAGATGGTGAACTGCGGGTGGTCAAATTAGAGCTGTATGAGTGGCAACAGTGGCCAGAGTGGGTGAAGGAACCTTTTTTTTCGTCTGAATAGACCAGAAAAACTTCCCAGTCTGCTAAGCTTTTAAATGTGCATCAGACAAAGTGGACAAGTTTGGGATCTCATACCGGTCCGGGATCCAGGGACCTTGTAACTGCTGCCCTGTCCCAACCGTAAGAGAGGCGAAGGTAAGAGGAGCCTGGAGCCAGTACTACTTGCTTGTTGTTTTGTGGAAGGAGTATTCTGGGGAATAGAGCAGGTGGTCAAGGCTGTACAACCTCCAGTTTCTGGTGAATTGGGAGGGGTATGGGGCCGAGGGGGCTGTTCCTGGACCCCTCCCTTGTTGACAAATTTCATCATGACTACTCCAGTGTCTTGGATCCACTGCCAGGAGATAAGTTGTTGACGAGAGGTACTGTCATAAACTGGCCAAGCCCCAGCCCCCCTCCCTGCCCCCCAGAGAGACCCTGCTCTGGGACTCCCCCCAGTCAGGAAACCCTGCTCAGCCCGTGTCCCAGCACCCCCTGTGATTCCTACCATCATCCATGCATATCTCCAGCTGTCGTGTGATTTCCATTTATTACACCAGCTATTTTACGTCCCCTGATGTGTTACTCGGACTTGAGATCTTCTGTTTCTGAGAATTTGAATGTTTCATCTGATATCTTGATCACTTTGATCCTAGATTCCTCAGTTCTAGCCTTGTTCTGATAGTTGTCCTCACTTTGCCCAACCCTTGCCTAGTTCACCAGTCTGTTTTTTTGTCTTACAATTTGGATTCAGTCTGCCTGTGCTGTTTTTCTGACCCATCCATACAACCCTGATTTTTTTTTCTTGCTCCAATTAAAGCCCCAATTTCTCCTGTTTCTGCATTCGAGTCCTCATTTCCCCAGCTGTCAGTCACAGAAAAGTACTTGGCAAGAACTTGGCAAGTACTTGTTAGGAAATTTTAATGACATGATAGATCTTTGTTTTTCATTGAATGCCTTCACATTAATACATACAGTATATTGTGTGTCAAATGATTAGTTTTAGTTCAGTATACACTTCCAGTGATACTTGAGTGAAAAAAAGACCTGTAAACAACGGACTCATGATATTGAAGTTACTACTACCGTCCCCTACTGCCACCTGATGGTAATATACGGAAGCTCTGACTACAAACGCCTCCGACCAGAGTTGCTCGGTGTAGGATGATGCACGGAACAGCTTCTTTTTTAAGAGCTGGCACTGTCGGACGAAGTCCATGTGGCACCATAATACGTTATGTTTTTGACTGCGCTAACATTAATTGCCTCGTTTTTCTTTATAATCTAATGGAGCAGGTATGGAGCAGCAATGATTTTGTAATTTAATTTCTGTACTGAATATACGTATAAAACATTTTTTTAAATAAACTAGAGACTTTTATTGTCATGCCGTACAAACAAATTTGGCGTGCCACTCCAGTGAAAATGCAGAAGATGTACAAATAAATAATATTTAGAAATATAAGGTTTACCTAAAAATACTTAAATATATATGCCTTGATTGATTAATATTAAATTTAATCAATTTAATTAAATTAAATTTCCTTCGGGATAAATAAAGTATCTCTCTCTCTAATATAACAAGGATAAAAAAAAAACTAGATGAGGGGTAAAGTGTAAGAAGTTATGGTCATGAGGTAATTTAGGTCAGCCAGGCAGACAACTTGACAGTAGTGCAAAAGATTGTGGTACAAAAAGGACCTAACGATGTGATATGTGACAGCAGAGCAAATAAGATCACGTCCGGATGGTGCTGCTCCTGTGTGCCACGTCCCCCGTTAACCTCGTGTGGAATCCTCCGGGTTACCAGCAATTCCTAGTATTGTCTAATCAAAGTTTGTGTATTTATGCTACCCAGTCCCCAGTCTTGTCATTAAAGACCTGTAGTCGCTGTTTCTTTGTGCCCCCGATTGCGTTCTCCTTCTAATAAACCCCGAATTCACCCCTTATACTTGGACTCCCGTGCTTCCCCTCATCATCCTGACGAAAGATTGATTATTGCCGATTCAACAAAAAAACTGCTTTACGGTAGAATATGTTGCTCATTCTTGAAGTGTGCGCCTGGGCAGCTGTTTTTATTCCTTTTTGTGGTATTCGCGGTTTTTAAATCCACTCACCCTTTCCCGCATCACCTTGTTATTCTGTGTCAGAACAGCAGACAGCGCCAGAGTTATTCAAATTGTGAGGCGCGAGAAGGGATAGCGGGGGTGGCGCGCAGGTGCGGGTTAAATAAAACAGTAACACTGTAGAGTTTAAGGCCGATTTCGAAATTGCAATCTTTAGAAAAATATACAATAACGTGAACACATATACATAAGACGTCGCTAACAAATTAGAATAACCAAAATGTGTTAAGACACCACGTTTCGAATACATGGAATTCCATGTATACCATAATATAGCCCTGTCGGTAGCGGAAAAAAAACTCCGAGATGTTATTCTGTACCTTTGTTCCATGGTATGCAGATTGAAGCGAAAGCCTGCATTTCCTAAAACTGGATAAGAATGGAGGTCTTTGGTAATGAATGCGGTAATAGATTGCGTGATCGTCTTTGCTCTTTTGCAGTTTCGGGGCTATCGTTGATGCAATCATTTCTATGATTTACTGATTAGCTGCAACATTTTTGGCAGTTGCTAACTGTAAACACGGGGTGAAAACCAGTAATGTACGTGGTTTCTCATATTTGTAGTGTTGCTGAACTTTCTGCTCTCCTTCCGCCATGAATCCTATCTATAAATTACATACCTGACGCAAAGGTTTAATGTAGCTTCCGGAAGGCATATTTTACACTAATTTTACTTCAATTATTTAATTGTATTTTTCAATGTAATTTATTTATAAACACTTTTTAAATACCCGAATCTTTTTTTTCCGATATCAATGCAGAATCTTTCGCATCAGCATCGCGATTAGGCCTATTTCCCCCACATCTAGAGGCAGCCCATAATGGGAGTCATCCACAAACAACGTTTACAGCAGCTCCACAGAAGTCCACAGAATTTCATTTTTGACAGCTGCACAGAAAACTAAAAACTGAATAAAAATACTGAACTGGAGTCCAATTAGGTTTGATGTCGACTCTCCATTTCTTACCGCGGTAAAGATGGCGATTCGGGATTCGGTTCAATTTATCTCGGCAGTGCAGTGAAATACTCCAGTAAAGGGAGTGGCATTTTGTTACTCGTGACTTTTGAATTCGGATGACGTCATCACCCCATCCATAGTTTAACCATCTCCCTTTTGGAATTGACTCCCAGCCCTAATTTTTGATACAATAATTCTTTTTTTTGACACCGCTTCAATGTTTCAATATTAAACCTAACATCACTAATCGTTTTGTTCGGCTTGTGATTCGCACTGACATCCAAGTCTATGATGTATTACTGCCTTGAGTTTCCAGAGCTAGGCTTTAGGCTCAACATGCTACTGTGCTGTATAAACGGGTATGGAGGATGTACGTAAAAACACCTACGCTTTAAAAAAAAAATACATCGTTTCACGATTATTCGTTTTTCATCGTTCAATACCCTGCTCATTAATAGTAATAATGCTTTGCATATTCTTAAATATATTATAATAGGTTACATTTTGCACACCTATGTTAAAAATCTTTGTATCGCGTCACTGGTGTAGTAACAAATAGAGAACAGAGGAGCGCGTTACGCCCTTTTTATCAACCAAACTATGACTGTAGAGGCGGAAATCTTTAACAAAGGTGTTTTACGAAGGGTATCGTTAACATTGACATGCAGTCATTCTACCCAATGAGTTGCCTTGTTATTTACAGAGCCCACCCATTACTCCCTCTCTAAGCCAATCATAACGCGTGGTAATGAGACAGCGCAGTGTTAGATTGATGGTGAAAGTAGTCAGTCGGGGGATTTGGGGCCGAACCGAGTCAACGAACAGGTCTGTACGGCACTTTCCCTTTGTGCTTTAACTGTCTGCAAACGGTAAATGTTTCTTGTACAGTGAATGCGGCAGGGACACATGAATCCGGTTAACAGCCTCGTCGAAGTTACATGTATTTTTATATCTAGCTGGCAGCGGGTCATTGCGGGGGTTACGCGTCGCTTTTTGTCGTAATGGCCTCTTCGGGGGCGCTGGGTTGTTTCCGGTTTCGCCCATGTTCGGTGTCGCTCCCTCTGTGCTGGCCCGGTCCGAAGGTAAGGCCAGGTAGTATGTTAGGTGGGCGGCGCCATTGTGAGCCGTTTCCCCGCTGCTCGCCGTGAAGACGGCCGGCTTTTCCGCGAACGGGTTAGTGCCAGGTAGCGTAAGCCATTTCGGGTGGCTGTCAGAGATGCTTTATAATAAACGAAGACGCCTAAATGGTTAACTTTACACAGTCTACGTGGCAGTACCTTCTTTGGGATTTTTGTTAAACCCTGCACTATGGCCTCCTGCGGCGACCCAGCACGAAGCACGTAGCTGTGCTCTTCCTCGGCGACCGTAGCTGCCGTGTGACCAGGCCTTTTGTGGAGTTCGACGTGAAAGGAAACGCGTATTCGGCTTATTTAACTGCTACTGTGATAATGTCCATCCATCGCAGTAAAAGCCAAATATGCACATGCGTTCATGTATATTTATATAACCTCAGCTAGGAGATGCTGACTTTCTTATTGAATATTCAGTTACCTATGTCACTTGTGATAATCCAGTGCCATTTTCCAGTATCTCGTTTGAAACAGTCTTGTCATGGTACGTTACTTAAAGTTTATATAGAAGATGTTGTGTTGCTTTTCCCCTCAGAACTGACTCGTTAATGTTTGGGCTTCTGCGCTCATGTTCTAGTCTAATTTAAAAAAAAAAAAATCGACAGCTGTTTGACACAGAGAGAAACCGGTTGCCCTTCACTGGCACGTTAAGACAATGGAGACTGAAATTGAACCACAAGAAGAAGAAAGTACCTTCAGCAACACAGACACTAACGGTAAGGCTGCTTGTACCACTGCGGTAGGCTACATAAAGCAGGAGATCCTTTGACTTGTTCTGCCTGTGTGATCCAGATTAAATTGACCATCTTTGGTGTATATTTTTTTCCAAAGTGCAAAACATTGCCAGCTAATTTAACAGGAAAATATTGCACAGGCTCTCTTTTTCTCCTGAGTGAATGACAAATGTGTTTGTAACAGCACTGACAGGGCTGGCACAGCTGTCGGTGTTCATAAAGCATCTATAACGCACTATTACAATAATTGTGGAATTGCCATGGCAACATGTACATTTTTGTGTAAAAAAAAAAAAAAAAAAGTGTGGCTGCAATCGGATGGTTCTGGGACTTTGGGAAGCCGTCTCCTTCAGACCTCTAGGGCTGTGGGATGGAATCCCACTATTTGTGCTTTTCTGTGGGTGGAAATTGGCAGAGACCTCCCAAATCACTATCATCGATATTTATTTGCCAGTTTGATATGCTTTATTTTTTTTTTTTTCAGTAGTTTTTGATGGAAAAGCATTTCAAGTCTACATAAAAAAAAATGTGTAGACAAGGGCTGTAACGGCACATGTCATATTCCCCACGCATTTTCATGCCATCATTCTCATTTCAGTATGCATAGTGAATGAATACATTTCTTGACACAAGTGAAACCTAAATTCACAAGTAGATGTCCATCGCGGAAAACAGTATGGTAATTCTGGCTCTGACTTGGTTATGGATTGTGCTAAGTGGCTCAGAGACCCTCCCACATCACTTAAATCAGTAGCTTGGGAATATTTTGTTTCCCAATAAATTACCCCAACACTGGAGACGGTGAGTAGCTGATGAGACCAAGACTGTCGGCTCGGTCATACTGAACTTAACTGTTGCTGGTAACATCCTACACACAAACCTATCCAAGAGTATGAATGACCAGAGCAGGGCTGTGCAGTCAATCATAAAAAAAACGCGATCTCGATTCACACCTCTATGTGATCTAAATTCTAAATTACAGCGGTACTACTTCATTGTATTTCATCAGCTGGGTGAAAACGAGTGCTCCTACTTTCCCCCAGAGAGGCTAAAGTGTCCCATAATTCTGCATTATCATAAAAGGGTACCTGGTACCTTAGTTTTGATACTTCAAGGAAGAATCTTGAATCTTACAGTACTGTAAGTACAGTACTTAAAGAAGTTGGTTTTCCATTACTGAAAATCTGGTGCTGAATGGCATCATAATGCGAGCCGGGTTATTTTGTACATAATTTGAAAACTCTGTAGTATATTAGGGCTGGACAACGTGTGATAATCCAGCATTGCATGTTGTGCACATGCAATTCATACTTTGCCAGTCAGCTTGATTAAGATCAGGCTTTTTCTTAACTTCAAATCAGTATGGACATTATAGTGCAGGATTTCATGGAAACATTATTACTAGGGGAAAAAAATGTATCTCTTGCGATTTTTTTATTATTCCTTTTCAAGATTATGAAGAATATGCTTAAAATCAGTTTAAAGTTTACCTCCTCTGCTTTTGCCTGAATGGTTCATGCATTCTCCAAGACAATCATAATCATTTTCATCTTTGCTGTTTAAATCATTCCTAGACGGGTTTGTGAGAGATTTGTTAAACTCCTTTTTGTTTTAGAAATATTCCATTATCGTGCTGTCCTACTGCAATATGCATTTGTTATGGTTGTCTTGTCTGCCGTAATTGAATGGCCAATTCAGCATTTCCTCTCTGTCGTCATCATAATGTTATAATATCATAATTGTTATAATGTATCATCCAGCCATCATCCATCCACTTCCGGGGAGTTCCATGAAGCAGGTTTTATCAGGTAGCTAGCTTTCCTTAAGCTAGAAGTCATGTTTGTCCAGTAGGAATGTTGCTTAAATAAACTCTTATTGTACGATCATTACTTCTAGCTAACTGAGAAATGCTTCTTCTTCAAACACCCCCTTGACTGTTGATGATGGGTGAACTGGTGTCAGTCTGGTGTCAGTCTGGCCATGCAAACAGTACTGCATGTGTTCTTTTCGGCCTAAAGGTTCTAATAGAATGTCATCCTATTTTGTTCAACGAAAACTGGACCTCATACTTCAGTGCTATACAGGATATCTGTGTTGCCTGTTTGGTTTGTTCTTGTTTATATAAATTCCCAGGCAGTTATGGTCAGAATCCGGCTCAGCTGCTACTGCTGCCAGAGCTTCGGTCTGATTCTGCATTTCATTTTGTCGTTTGTGTCGCTTCTGAAACTGTTGTCATGGCACCAGATCTTCTGCAGCACCTGCTACATGCACTGTATTCCAAAGTTATATGTGTGTTAAGTGGGGGCTCTGTGGCATTGGGGT
This sequence comes from Brevimyrus niger, assembly GCA_015164015.2. Lineage (NCBI taxonomy): Eukaryota > Metazoa > Chordata > Actinopteri > Osteoglossiformes > Mormyridae > Brevimyrus > Brevimyrus niger. The sequence goes on from JAABNY020000119.1 coordinate 30,310,319, forward strand.
GGGGGCTGCCCGATGTTCTGCCAGTTTTGTAGGCTGACCTAATGGTTTGCATCTGCCTTTCTCCAGGAAAGCGACCCGCTGAAGATATGGAGGAGGAACAGGCTTTCAAGAGGTCTAGGAACACTGATGAAGTGGTTGAGTTGCGGGTTCTGCTGCAGAGTAAGGTGTGACCATGGCGCTTTTAGCTCCATCTACTTGCCCGTTGTTCCGTTTCCCTCTCCCTGTGCTACTTCTGCTTTGTTTTTCCCAGAATGCTGGTGCTGTCATTGGGAAGGGCGGCAAGAACATCAAGGCTTTGCGCACAGACGTGAGTATCCAGCTGATGTCCAGAGTGCTGCCCTAGCAATGCCTGGAGGGGGCCACTGGGGGGGGGGGCAGTAGCGAGGGGAAAACCATCAGCTCCTCACTCGCACCCATTTCCTGTCCTTCCGGTGTTTAGGTTAATTTCACTCCACATCTTCCAAATACCTTAACTGCAGCACACTGCTTTAAAATAAATCTGCAGTTAAAGCATTGAGTCAGTCCTCATTCGACCTACTTGTAGGCCTCTGTTTCAGACATTTATTGCTTGTACACAAAGCAGTGTGGAGGCTTTGTAACACGAAGGCCCTTGAGAGCCGTTGCCACACTTTATCATTCTGTGTCGACACACTGGTGAGGGGTGTAAGATTTCCATTTTCCATCGACCCGAGTCTTTGGTGTCCTCCTGCAGCTGTGAGGCTTTGTAAAGGTGAACGGCCTGAATTTCCCTGCCTTCCTTTGAAACGGCAGTAGTCCTCGAGTCCGTCTTAAACGTGTAGCGTTGGCCTCCTGTTCCCACACAGCGTTTGTATGTTCAGCCTGTCTGATGGACAATACAGTCATGAGTGTAGCTTGTATTCGATTAAATTGTACCTTTTCCCCCTCTCCCTCTCCTTTGTTTCATTTTTGGCCCCTTCCTCTGTTGCCCATGTACTGGATCGGCTTGCCCCTCCTGCGTGGCCCAACATCCGCCCCTGACTGCCCACCTGACACCCCGGTTGGCCACGCCCATAACCCCGCCCCTCCCCAAATGGGCGCCTTACTTGACCAACTTGTGATTGAATGCCCTTGCCCATTGCCAACTCCTCGCACTGCAGCACAATGCCAGTGTTTCAGTCCCTGACAGCAGTGGCCCTGAGCGGTATGTCCCAGTTATTCCCTCACTGCCTGACTAGAAAAGCCAGCTCATGTCTTTGATTACCTGCCTTGTTTCATGTCAGCGTTTTTTTTCCCCTCATGGTCCCGCCCTTTTTTAAACGGTGTACTGTTACATTCAGTTTTGTCTCCACCCCCCATTAAGTATTTGAATATGATTTGGACTTTTTGTTTTTTGTTTTTTTTTTTTTGTTTTTTTTTTTTTAACACGGGAGTTTCCGGCTGTGAGTCTGCTTACACGGGAAGTTCGTGTTTGTTCATTCATTCAGAGAAACAGTGGAACGAGCCCAGCTTCTGTCCGTTTGGTTCTCGCAGCATTTTTGCTCCTGGTTTGTGGAAAGCCGTTTTTCTTGCTCTGTTCTGGTGACCCACTTCAGCCCGTTCAGTTCATGATCTCCTGTGGGCCTTAGACCTTCTCACCCATCTGCTTCTGCTCCTCTTGCTCGCTCCCTGCCTCCCACTCTGCCCCCCACCTCCCCACAGTGTTCATTGGCAGCCCTGTATTTCCCAATTCCATATCTCTCCACTCCACCCCCTCCCCCCCCCCCCTCCCCCAACCAAGCATACTCTCCTGCTTCCCACAGCCCCCGGTCCCTCCTGCCACAGTCGGTCCCACACTCCTGCAGGAGTGCTGTAGGTCAACTAGTACAGGCTTTTCCCAACCCTCTCCAGGTCCAGGGCAGCTCTGTGTGTGTGTGTGTGTGTGTGTGTGTGTGTGCGTGCGCGCGTGTGCGTGCGCCTACTCGTGTGTGATTGTGCGTGCATCTGCGTCACGCACGTTAGCCATAATGGTGCTGGTTGTGAGCACAGGTGTGTTTTCAGCCCAGTCCTGGGGTGTCCAGCCCTCTTCTGAGGCCTCCCCAGTTCTGTGATCTCTGTGCTCTGTGATGTATCATGGCAGTGATTCTTTAAAGCCACATCTCTCTTTCGCATTCTCTTCCGCATGTGGCCCGATGGCATGAAAAGGATTCTCAGCGTCAGTGCCGACATCGAGACGGTTGGAGAAATTCTGCTGAAAATCATTCCCACTTTGGAGGAGGTGAGTTGGACTTCCGACACGCGTGCTGCGGACGGAGTGTCTAGCAGAGCAGTGAATGCAGCAGGTGTGACTCCTCTCCTCGATGTCCGCCAGTATCAGCACTACAATGGAATTGACTTCGACTGCGAGTTACGGCTGCTCATTCATCAGAGCCTGGCAGGAGGAATTATTGGGGTCAAAGGTGCCAAGATCAAGGAGCTCCGAGAGGTAACGCTGGCCACAAGCACAGCTGAGCATGAATGGGAGTGTTTCCACGCTCTTATACGTTCTTGGCCTTCCTACCCCATTCAGAACACGCAGACGACCATCAAGCTATTTCAGGAGTGCTGCCCTCACTCCACGGACCGCGTGGTGCTGGTTGGTGGTAAACCTGACCGTGTTGTGGAGTGCATCAAGGTGATTCTGGAGCTCATATCAGAGGTGAGACCCTAACCCCTTATCAGGCGCGTGTGCTCTAAGCCTAACCGCCTATCAGGCGCGTGTGCTCTAAGCCTAACCGCCTATCAGGCGCGTG
>JAABNY020000119.1:30375018-30391986 GCA_015164015.2 Brevimyrus niger
TTCCCTGCCTTGTGCCCTGTGATGGGTTGGTGCCCCATCCTGGGTTGTTCCCCGCCTTGTGCCCTGTGATGGGTTGGGGCCCCATCCTGGGTTGTTCCCCGCCTTGTGTCTGTAGCCTCTGTGATAGGCTCTGGACCACTGTGACCCGTAACAGGATAAGCGGGCACAGAAGACTGGATGGATGGTCAGTTAATGACTCATACAGCACAGGGCTCTCTTTTTAATTACTGGGGTAATATTAGTGACATTCTACTGAGTATTACTTTGAGTCAGACATGGGTTTGTCAAATAAGGATGTGTTGATCGATACTGAAATGCTGATTCCTTTGATCTGAATGTTTCATATTTAAAATCAATTTTAACGGTTAAATACTGGGTTATTTTACCTGGTGATTAAATATTTATATTAAAGGCAGCAGGACATGAATTAACAGCAGGCAGGGTCGCCCGTAAGGGAAGGGGAAGACTTTCAGGGTTAAAGGCAGTTATGACCCCTTAATGTGGGAGGCAGGGAACCTGGCGTGCTCAGGTATCAGTCAGGCCGCAGCCAGGCCGCTAGACACAGGCCAGCCGAAATAACTTCGGCAATTCAAAGTCCTTGTATTTCAAGGGTTCCTCTTTCTCTCTATGGTAATAAAGGCATGGGCTTTCGTTTTTACTAAATACCCAGAAAAATCATATTGGTCACATTCCGTACTTCCCGATTAAATAAGGCGAGCTTAATGTGTCGTAAGCACACAACTCGGTATTTCTCAGTTCTGTTGTGATGAATAACACATTAATCACTTCTTTGGTTAATTTCACTGATCCTTGATTTCACGTTTGTTTTCAATTGGCTTTGCAATGAATTTAGTCAGTATGTGGGAAATACGGCCGTACACACACGCACGTGTATATATATATCAACAGGTTTAGGTAAACTTTTAACAGCCACGACTGAAACGTTTCTTTTTGTCCCAGCGATTTGTGACCCGCCGACAAAGTGACCAGTTTCTCGTCGCGGAGGTGAATGGAGTGTTCGAGCGCGTCCAGTTCGCCTTGTTTTCCGTGTTGGTCCGCGCTTGCTTTTCATATTACAGGAAACTACATTAATTATGAAAACAAATCACAAGTAGCCCATGATTTATGCGTTTCGGCTACGCGTTACATTGTAGCGAGAAAAGTTTAAAAGACATACCGGACAGGCGCTAACAGCCGCAGGTTCCCTCGGACCGCACCCGGGCCAGGAGCCGCACTTCCCGTGAAATGGCAGCGCCGAGTCCCAGCGGGGCGCAGCCCCGGTTCCCGGAAGCTCGCAGGTGTGTGTAGGTGTAGGTGCGACTGCGGCTCCGGGCGATGCTGTTTGCCTGCGGTGTTTCACACGTTACCCTGCGAGTAAACGTTGATCACCATTAATGTGTCCGGTTGGTACATTCATCGACTTCTGAAATACCTTGCAGGGGGGCTACAACAATATTTATATTTAAAAAAGAAAGAAAGAAAGAAAGAAAGAAAGAAAAAAACAGAACAAAAGACGATCGCACAGGTAGGACAAAAAGTGTCGTGTCCACAGGCCTAATTGCAGTTGATTAAATTTCACGGTTATGTGTGTCGTGCATTTATATTATGAATCTATTCATATTTTTTTTTTTTAACCACAGTAGAGAATATCAGTGGGAGGAGCCGACCTAAGCTGGCTGGACTGGTTTCTGCTTGTGGGGCCCGGGGCAGCGTCCAACAAGCCCGAACTCATCTGCAGCTACGGTGCTCAGATACCGGTGCCGCTGCCAGCGGATGGCGTTTGCAAAATGATATGTGACGAATCCCTATAGTTATTTAATTTTGTTTCTGGACATGGCTATTTTGTCCCTGCGTGGTACACACACACACACACACACACACACACACACACATATTCACAGAGAGAGACAAGAAGAAGGATTTGACATGCCTAACGTTTTCTCAACTCTCTTGCACAATAAACCATTTCTAATCGAGGTGTAGGGGTGGGTTAATGCATGTAAATGGACTGTAGCCACCTAAAAATTGCGTTTAGTAAAACAGGATAGCAACCTACCCACCACCACACTCAGCATAAACACTCATGTTTGCAAACATGTGGTCTTGGATCAAATCTGATAGGAATGAAGATTATGGTATCATAACATGGTTTCGTAACATGTTTTTGAAAAGATCTGAGAAGCACGCAGCCTCATTCTTCTGACTGCTCCACTCTTACTCTTGCTAATTGGAAAAACTGTGAACTAAACTGTGTAAATAAAATACTTAATCTGGAAAATGCAGTATCTGTGTGACCTGTTCTGATTTAGTTAATCCTTTTTCACCTCACTTTGAGCAGAAGTTTGCTGGTCCTCTTATTCAGTCAGATGGGAGTGTGCCACTCCCCAGAAAACAAACCACCAGTTAACCTGAATGACCGATGGAATCAGTGTGTTTTGCAGCAGCAGCGTTGAAGGGCTGACTTGTTGCATTGTGGTTACTGGTTCAATTCCCATGGGGGCGTCAGAGTGATTTTTCATTATTATACTCTTGAGCAAGGCCTTAACCCCAACTGCTCTAACGATTTGTAGAATTAATGCATGGATAAACTGTAAAAGCCAATAACTCTGTTTTATCCAAATGTTTCACCCAACACCTAGTTGTGACCTATTAATTTATTGCATATTCAACTTACACTAGTAAACAAACAAAAAGATATTATGTTAGTATTTTAACTTTGGAATAAACATATACTGGGAAAGGACCTCACAAATAAATGATATTTATGCATTCCCTGGACAGCCCCTCTCCCCTATCTAATATCTAATATCATCCACACCGCCAACCTCTAGCCCCCCCCCCTAAAGTAGGCTTGCATGATATCCAATTTTTCATATTGTTAATATTCAGGAGATCTAAAATATTGCAACATTGCCTAAGCCAACCATTCACACCCTATCCACCTATCCAAAAAACTTTAATAAAAGTCTGACTTTGTGTGAATTGTCTCAATGTACACTGTCAGACAAAAAGAGTGCCAATTTTTACCTTTCCTTGTCACTGGGGCTGTACCCGCAAGGGCGAGCTAACTGTACCCTGCTGCTGTAGGTAAATATGCCTTGTAAGATTTTCAGAAAAAATCTGTCAAAAATCCTCTGGGTTATTTCACTAAGAGGATCGAGTGTTTGAAACTGCCCTTTTCTGTGATATCACTACAGAGCATTGCTTCAATTATGGTGCACTCTGTCTCAAAATGTAATCGGTTTAATTTTCTTTCTTTAATAATACATGGTTCAATCCATGAATACACATATTCTGGATTTAATGTTAACTTACTACTTGCGTAATGGCACACTTGTCTAACGAACACCAGCTTGATATGCTGAATATTATTCATATTAACATATTGCCAATTTAGACGTGCTTATTCTCATATTTGTATAAGAACATTCCAAATAACAGATCTCATTTACGCAATGATAGCTAATAACGGAGTGGATCATGTTAGCTGCATCATTTTGCAGGTGTTGAGGGTGCGAGGGCGGGGTTCTGTCTTCACGCCGCAGTATAAAACAGCCAGCATGGACGCTGGAGAGTCCCGGCATTTTAGGAGTTTGAGCATTGGTGAGCGGTCCGTGTTGAAAATGCTGCCAGCCGCTCTGACACACTCATAGAGGCGGGGTACCGAGGTGTTGTACTGCGGTCCAGCCAAATCGACAGGTTTTCCATAACTGCAAAATGATGCGAGTCATTGACGAGGCAGCCGTCCTTAGCGACACCGGCTTTGGGCGCGCCGGGGCTCCCCGCTTTCATAATAAGCCATCAGACAGCGATGCTGACGCCCTCGGTTTGCCCCGCGAGTCCCAGCAGAGGAAGGCGTCCGGCAAGAGAGAGCCCAAGCGGGAGGGGCACGGCGGAGGGCATTCACTCACGGCAAATGCCAGCGGTAAAACCGAACTTGTACCTGTGCTTTTGTTCCGTAATGCTGCTGCTGGTGTAGACGTTTCGGGTGGTAGACATCTTACGGGGTACACAGCATTTCACATAGCGGTGAGAAGTTTGTACCGCCCCGTTTGCATACAAATTATGTCGTGGAGTCACTAGTGCACCTGCCTCCCGTAAGATTAGACCCGCCTCTCTGTTTTCATTGGTTCTGCCTCCTTAGTGTCATATCTGACAGGATTTCAGTGATGTCGATCATCTGACGTACGCCAGTTTCCTCAAACGCACTCGTATAGCGCTGTTTTCCAAGAACTACCTGGATCCCTGCCTGTGCAAACAAGTCCCACTGCGTAGCTAGAGGTCGAAGTAGAACACCGTGAGCTAACTCCCACCTCCTTAGCTGTAGGTAAAACCACGGGCAAATCCTTCGCAAGGACTTTTACAGCCTCACGGAAACGTTGCATTCCTCCTAACTAAACGTTCTTTCGGTTAGAGGCTTAAAACGCATCTAAAACTTTTGACTTGATTCGAGACATGTATGCACACGCATTTACATGCGTCTCTGATTACCTCGTAAATACTCCTTATAGGGTTTGCGGACTTCCCCAACGCATTTGATGTAGCTAATTTTAGCTTTGCAATGGCATAATATGAATTTGCCTTAAGACTTCTTGGCTTTTTAGTGCCCCAGTCTGGGTTATTGCCCGTCTTGTGCTGCTCTTGTTTGTCTTGATGTAGTTGAAGACCAAAATTGTTCCCTGTTCAGGAGCCCAACAGCGAGAGGAGGGATGTGTGTCGTTCCCGACCCATCAGGTCCCTGTAAAGGAGCCCCCTCTGGAGTGCTCTACGGAAACGTGAGATCTGTGTCCTACCTGAAGCTGGCTGGGTGTTTTGGAGCTTTGCTTACAGGTTCCTAGATGGCTGAGGCGTCACCTGTCAAATGCTGTCCTCCAGAAATCGGCAGAGGGACCAAGGTGGCTGGGGATGTGGGGGCAGTCGGGTGGGAAGAGATCGTGGGGGTCGGCTAGGAGGCCCCCCCCGCAGCACCGATGGCTTTGATCAGCGAGGCAAGAGGGAGTTTGACCGCCACAGCGGGAGCGATCGAGCGTGAGTCAGTCTTCAGACTGTCAGGCTGTTGGGTCTGTCTGGTCGGGTTCATGCCAGCAGGACTGTAGCTCTTTGGCTTGGTCAGAATTCTGTTTGCATATTGAGTGTCTGCAGGACTAGTACCTAACCAGGCTTATCTGAATCGAGTTCCATTAGCCAGCTTGTGTCCTTGGTTTCCTAACACTGCTGGTCATGGTGTGGCGTGCTAGCTTTCGGTCTGCTGTTGTATTGCATGTTCAGGAGTGTCAGACCAGAGGAAAAGAGAGGAGGGACTGGATCTTGGAACTGGGGTTCTGTGAAGGACCCAATGAGGTAAGAGCGCAGGATTATGGACTGATGGGGTGATGGAACCTGCCAGTTCCCCTGTGATCCGTGGCGTTTCTCTTGACGGCCAGGGCCCTTACGGATACAGCAGCTGGCGAGGAAGTGGCCATGAATGCTTTGGAGGAAGAGGAGGAGAAATGGTGGGTGTCCTGTCATGCTCATGGATGTAAAGCAACAGGCAGGGTTGGCTTATAACCTCGTATTACCCCCCCTTCCCCCGTAGTACCATGGAGCTTGATGAGATTCCAGTGGATGAGGGTGCAGTGGAGATTTCCTTGGATGAGTGGAAGGCCCTGCAAAAGCAGCACAGACCAAAGCAGGAGTTGCAGCTGCGAAAGGCAGATACTGGGGTTCCTGTAAAAGCCGTTGTCATCCACGAGTCCAGACGCCTTGGGGTAAGCTGCACCGTCAGCGGGGCTCGGCGTGATTGATGCTGCGGCGTAAGTGTCCGTGTATGTGCACCCCGGTCAGGGCCTGAGCAGTGGCGTCTCTGAGGAAGAGGATGAGACTCCTCCCCCTCGTCATGCCGCCAGCATCACCTCCCAGCTAGATATCAACTTCGGCTGCTTGGCTGGGTGTGGTCACGGTGGCTCTGGCCCTCGTCTTGAAGGTCCTCGGCTGCCACCAGAAACGGTATGAACCCCTGCAGATTGGATGCATCATTCAGATGTTTGGGTTATGAGAACCTCCCCTTCATGGGTGGTCCTGTTAGATCAGTGATTCCCAGTTGAGTCCTTGGACCCACAGATGGTCCAGGTAGATGTTTGAAGACTGGATTTGGATTGACCCATGTCTTGCCTTCATTGGTTCTCATTGACCCAGGTTGTGGCACCCAATCCTGAAGACCCAGAGGACTTTCCTGCATTGGCAAGAACCTGAACTGCTCCAAATGTGCTGTGCTGACCTGTGTGTCTGGACTGTGTGGGGGGGGCGGGGGGTTTGCCTTATGTATTCTTTAACTCTAATAAATATGCAGTATTTGTATCTAGCTTCTGCAGCTATACTGGTGAAAAGCATGAAAATGCATGTTACACTAGCAGGTATATTTTGTAGCACCTCTATTCTCCACTAGATGGCACTTTCCCCTCATTTTATGCATGTAGCTTGGTACAGCTCCCCTCATGGGCTGGGTAGGACATTTTCTGAGGGTAATGCACATCTGCATCACAATATTACGGTAACGACTCATGCATGGCAATTAAGCATCAATTTGATATCATTCCTATACTGATCATAACTATATCAATTCCTTATCTAGTGCAAACTAAGGATCTTTAACGTGGCAAAGCAGCAGGCGCTTGCATATTGTGTATGGAAGTCAAGACACGACTGAAGGAACACTAAATTGCTAATATTTGGCAACTCTGTCCCTTTAGAGCAGGGGTCTTAAACTCCAGTCCTAAGGGGGGTGGAGTCCTACACAATTTTTGGTTCAGCCTCATTTAACACACCTGATTCAGCTCCTTGTGGTAAATACCACACAGCTCTTGAGCTGAATCAATTGTGGGGGGAGGGGGAAAGAGCTAAGACATACAGGGCTGTGGCCCTTCCCGGACTGGAGTTGGAGGCCCCTGCTTCAGAGGCTCTGTACTTCAGCTTACTGTGCTAGCTCCAGGCCTTGTCTGTGCATGAACAAGTATTTTTAAACATAACTAGCCTTTTTTTTTTTTCTTTGCGTTCTGACCTTTCATCCACATGCAACTGTCTTTTAGGTCGTTGAAAATGGAGATTAACAAAACCTTTGTGGCTGAAGACTTTCAGAAACCGTTTGCAGTGTTGATTTCTAGACCGGCTTAACATATTGTGTGTTCACTGTTTGCATTGGCCGTTTTTAGCCTAGCGGAACTGGTAATAAGGCTTCCTATTGGCCAACAGGGTTTTACCGTTATAGTGCCACCTGCTGGTGTGGCATGCTCTTGACAATTTGTGTTTCCATGTGGACAGATTTTCAGTTGAGAGAAACACTTTTTAAAAATACCAGTGGATGCGCGGACAAGGCCTCATGCAGGTAGTTTCATTAAAATGAATGCTTCTTATTGGTCTGTCTTACTGCTGCAACGACGTGTGTGTGATGCGATGATGCAAGGTTTCCCTAAACATCTGTGTGCTGCATGCTGAGCATGATCGGAGCTCTGATCTCTCCTGGAAATGTTTGTTTGTATACGGATGAATCCTTGACTAAATTGTATGGGCTTAGCTTTGTCATAAGCGGGTTTTAAAAAGGCACAGATACACAGCAACTGGAATTGCTATCTACAGGCTGTTTAACCCGAGAACTGCTTGTCTGTCGTCTTGCTTATGGCAGAGGTCATGTCCCATTCAGGTTTTGGTGGGGTTGAGCTCTGGACACCAAACCCCCCCCCCCCCCCCCTTGCAAAGTGTCGGTTAATGGGTCTGCTCTGTCCTACCTGTCCTGTCATGCTGCCTGACTGCTGTACAAGTCGGCTGGAAAGCAGATGGTCTGGGGGGGTCGGGTGCCTAAGGAGCCAGATGTAGGCGGGTTGGCAGAGCTGCTCATGGCTCGTCTCGGAGGTGGAACATATATGAACTCCGTAGGGTTTCGCTCTTCCGATGTCTGCCCAGCTCTCTGCTCGGTGCCACGGCAGGAAGTCGTGCTTCGTCTGAATGGGTGATGCTCCCCCAGACATAAACCATGTTTTAATGGAACAAACCAGGATTAGTTACTTAGTTGACGGTGGTTTGAAGCACCACCATGGCTGCTTGTATAGAGAGGTTTGGCCAGAAAGCTGGGATGTCACTCTTGGGTGGGTATATGCATGAACAGGGCTGTCACTCTTGGGTGCGTATATGCATGAACAGGGCTGTCACTCTTGGGTGGGTATATGCATGAACAGGGATGTCACTCTTGGGTGTGTATATGCATGAACAGGGCTGTCACTCTTGGGTGTGTATATGTATGAACAGGGCTGTCACTCTGCCCGTCCCCCTGCGCCTGGGGCAGATTGCTGAGTGGTGCCTGCTCTGAATACGCAGTCGTTTTGAGATAATAGTCAATTTCTCAATACCAGCAAATTTTTACCACAAAATTTTTGCAATGTTACTTCATAATGGGTTGTCACACATTGTAATAATGCGTTGTGTAATAATACCACAATATGTAATAACTGCAAAATGTTACAGATTGCATAATTGTATATTGCAACATTACCCTATTATTACCGTTATTATCATTCAGTTTGTTGCATTCTGTTGAGTTATTACATAATGCATTGTTACATGTCTTATTAAAAATGATATGTACTGGCGCTTGAAGACTTACCTGTAGTTGTTGGGTTAATTTTTTTGATTGACATGAGAATAGTTTTTTTCTGTGGTCTATAGATTATTTCCCTTAGTCTAAAAACAGTTGAAATCTCAGGGGCCTCACTTGATACAGTATTTTGAATCTCTCAAGCCTTTAGTAACAGAGCTCAAGGACGCAGCCTGTGTTTCAGGTAAACATGTTTCAACTGTATCATCCCAGATACTAGTAACCAGCTAAGATCTGCACCATCATGGCGTGATGGGTGAGTAAATAGATGTTCGGCTGTAGATTAGTGGGGAGCTTTAAGCAGAGAAGAATGTGTCTTTTGTCCAGATTAGTGACGTTTTGTAGGCTGTACATATTCCTTTGGTAGATGAGGCCTACAGTGAAGTCTGACGCCGGTCCAGCTGTCTGCAGTTAAAGGAATTCTTGGGGCTTTCGGAGGTTCTGGAAGCTCTCTGTGACCATGATATAATGTGTATTCAAGCAGCGTGAGGGGATTCTGTAACATGGCGTTCTAACAAATGCCTCTATGAATAAAGTTCCATCACATTTCTGCCAGAGGATTCCTCAGTTTCCCGCAGAGGTAGTGAACTGATTGGAAACACAAAGTCAGTGTTTAAATGACATCTAAATAACATAGTCGTTCTTTATTTGATTCCATATGCCTTTGTTGCCACAGCTACATATACATGTTTCATTTAGCTTTAATCCACTGCGAGGTAAAAGTCAGGCAGACTCTACATATCGGCATGTAGCTGTTAGGAAACCACCTCCAGTGAAACGCCGCCAGGCGCAGTGTGCGGGCATGAAACGCCGCCAGGCGCAGTGTGCGGGCATGAAACGCCGCCAGGCGCAGTGTGCGGGCATGATAAGATGCCAGGCGCAGTGTGCGGGCATGATAAGATGCCAGGCGCAGTGTGCGGGCATGATAAGATGCCAGGTGCAGTGTGCGGGCATGAAACGCTGGCATACGGAGCGTCTTGGCCTGATAAGATGCCAGGCGGAGTGTCCTGGCATGGTAAGATGCCAGGCGGAGTGTGCTGGCATGGTAAGATGCCAGGCGCAGTGAGCGGGCATGAAACGCTGGCAGACGGAGCGTCTTGGCCTGATAAGATGCCAGGCGGAGTGTGCTGGCATGATAAGATGCCAGGCGGAGTGTCCTGGCATGGTAAGATGCCAGGCGCAGTGTGCTGCCACGGAGGTAAGTAAGCATGAAATTCACTAAGTTTCTTTGAGCTGCTAACCCTAACCTCGCACTTTTCCTTGGCACAGAGGAAACCCCCTTAGCTACCTGCTAACACCTTTTTGCTGCAGCCTCAGTGTATTTTACAGCAGACCTGTCTGCATGTTACTGAATCAAGCCAGTATTGTGTAAACGTTCCATTCAGGGAGCTGTTTCTTATTGTTATGTTTATGTTTTTACCGACTATTAATTAAATAAAATGTTCTAAATGCCATTCAGTTTCTCATCCATTCCATGAATGGCTGTCATCCTCTCCATCACTGTGATGTTCCTCTGGTTTTGTAACTGTTACTGTCTTCTGTCTGCACCTCGTTCAAAGATTGCTTAAGTTCTGTGTTCCTGGGTCTTATGCGGGTGACAATAAATTATGAATAATAATTAATAGCCGTCATCAATTTCCCCTGGCCTGGAGCCATCGTGCTTTCCTCTCATTGGCCCTTGGAGTGCGACCCACATCTTACCTTCACTCCTAGATATCGCAGTTTAAGCAGGTTCCCAAACAGATTTCATCTGGTTCCAGAAATCAGCCTGTGCCGTTGCTGTAAATGCTGTATTAAACTCACCATCGTTAGCATGAATAGTAGCATTTGTTGATGGTAATTAGATTAGCCAGGGCTGAGGTCAGCTCACATGAGTGGGCAGACTTTATGATTACACTGAGTAGACCTTGAGATGCGTGGCTGATATTAACATGCACACTTGATATTACCATTTAACAGGAGCATTTTTTTAAACCAATGAAAACCTCTCTATCTGCTTGCGTTTGTGCAATTGGCTCAGGTACTACTTCAAGTAGTTCAGATGTTTAAGTTGATGTATAATTCAGTAGCACTTTACTTGAGGGGCACAAGTAACATAGTTACTCAGTTTCTACTGAAGTACAAATCATGAATAAATATAGTAACTGAAAGACATGATGAAGAAACATAAAATCAGTATGTGACAGTTTCTTGTTATATAATATATAAGTGAGCACTACTACAGTATTTGTGCCCCTTCATTTAAAGTGCTACCTAGAAGTCTGTATGTTTAATGGCAAAGGTGGATTAAATGAGAAGTAAATGATGAGTGTGAGTCCGTGAGTCGGGGTCACGCTGCTGCCCGGCTGAGCCCCCTGGTGGTGATAGTGTATATGGCGTTTCTTAATTTTCTGCGATATCTTGTTATTGTAATGTTTGTGGTTCACAGAAAACGGCATATGGCATATTAATTTTACTGTTATTTTTACTGTTACTGTTTTGTTTCCAGTAAAATCCCACACTAACATATAATTTACATATAGCCAGAGCTGAAATTATTTCCTTATTTAAGGCTTAATGTCTACATTTGTAAAATGATACATTTAGGGTAGAATCAAATGTTGTTGGCTTTGTTTTATGTCTCTCTACAACAATAGGCCATCACAATAGGAGGTTATTTCCAGTACAGATTTTGTGTTCTTTTCGATGAAATAAAACAGAGATATGTACTGTATACATTGGTAGCAGAATCAGCTGAAACAAGTTAAAAAATATTGGCATATCGAATATCGGCAAAAATAGTGACTTCCTAAGTTGGAAAGCCTTTGTAAATTTCTCCAGCTCAGGACAGTTTTTAAAACTGTGGAACAGCCAAAGTCTACATCAGAAGCTTTTTAATTCTCCACCTACTGTATATTCATTGCTGGAACTTTCTGTTGGAGTTTGAATTGGAACGACTGGAAGCATAGAGACTTGGGTCACATGGACTTTCATGTGTCTCTTTGTGGCCCCTTGGGTCTCTCCAGGTTTCTCCGTGGCCCCTTAGGTCTCTCCAGGTTTCTCCGTGCCCCCCTTGGGTCTCTCCAGGCCTCTCTGTGGGCCCTTGGGTCTCTCCAGGCTTCTCTGTGGCCTGTCGGGTCTCTCCAGGTCTCTCTGTGGCCCTTCGGGTCTCTCCAGGCTTCTCCGTGGCCCTTCGGGCCTCTCCAGGCTTCTCTGTGGCCTGTCGGGTCTCTCCAGGCCTTATGAGTCTGTGCAGAAGCCACTGCGAAGGTCTGATCTCTGGGATATGGGTGTTTGTTGGGAAAATTCTCAAACCACTGGGTAAATCCACTAGGTAGTATTTTGTCCGTCTCCTTTCCTCCTGCCCCTCCGGGGTGCAGATAGTCTTCATCTCTCCATAGTTATAAGACTGGCCTTGGATTTACTGTAGGAGTGTCTGGCTTCTTATTTTATTAGCAGTTTGGGTGTGCTGGTGGATGTAAGGACACTGCAAAATGAGGTTATCCGGTGTCTGTGAAACTGAGGAAGGAGATCACCGCTGGGCCTCCGCCTTCAGTCCGCTCAGTGTCTGTAATAAAACGTTCATTCCTGAGGGTGGGAAGAGGAGTGTCTGCGGAGCATGGACACCCTGACAGATTCGCGGGGCCTAGCACTTGATAGGGGCCCTTGAATATGTAAAACAATATGTAAAATTTGTCTGGGGGATCCCCTGAGTCCAAATGTCGGCATAACGGTGCTTTGGAGCTTGATTATAGTACATCTGTGTTGATCTCAGGATCCATCATTCCTGGTTTGGCTTTTTTGGCTGCCAGCCTTCCTCTCCCTTTAGCTGCCTGCTGTACAGCCCGCATTTTAAATGGAGCCTCTTTTGTTAGTGTGTGTTTTCTGTGTGAGCTGCAGCTTTGTGTACTTTGTGTGCCCTTGGCAGCCCGTGTGTAAGAGCTTTGTTCAGCTCGGTGGGTGAAGGCCATCGCAAAAAAAAAAGAAACACTCACATATGGCCTGTGGCCTGAAATGTACTGTAATACTTTAAAAATAAAAATGCTATAAATGGCAATGAGATTAATCTGAAATGTAGGTACGGAGGCCCGCTGAAACTCTGCCGAAACCCAAACCTTCGTACCCATGGGCTCACCGAGAAGTGGGGCTTGAAAACATGTCTGATGCTAACTCTAAGAATGTCCCATTGCAGAAAGACGCAGTACCGATGTCTTGTACTTCAGGGATTTACACTTATTTGTCATGCAGGAAATATGGTTTGACTTATTTTGTTGCTCTAACGCAGTGGTTCCCAAAATAGGGGTCGCGACCCTCTTGGGAGTCGTGAGACATTGAGGAGGGGGGGGGGGGGTCGCGAGATGAAATCAAATGATTTTTTAAAATGTATTAGAAATAACATTTTATCAACATTTTAACATTTTATATAAATATTTTATCCATAACTAACAAAAGATAAAAACTAGTAGGTAATAGTTACTTTTAAAAAAAATTTTCAGCCTTTCAAATTTCTTTCCGTCTGATCACGACCCCTGAGGTGATTACGACACATCAATAGCGTCAGTTGCAGCAGAATTTACAGCACCATGTTAAACATTCCGACATGTGCATGTAACGTGTAGATAATTTTCATCACTTTATGCTTAGGATATTATTTTTGTTGAAATTAAATGAATGAGTAAACTACTATAAAAAAGATATGGTTGTTGTATTTCTTTGTGTTATCATGCTCATGTTTAGATAGGCCTATTGGTGTATGTGCACCGTTGCGCGCAACATTTGTATATTTTAACCACTTCCGAGGATAGTGGGGGTCACCAGTCACTGGCGCGGTTATTTTGGGGGTCGTGAGCTGAAAAGTTTGGGAACCCCCCCCTGAACGCACTGTTCACAGGTCAAACCATTTTATACAGCCTTGTATGTATTATGTATGTGATATATTATGAGATTGAAGAGTAAACACAGACACTGCAGGATTTTCATAAAGACAGTCAAATCACTATGGCGCAGACAGCATACGGGGAAAGGCTCACCCACTGAAAGCTCTATGCAGACAGAGCTGTATGTTTCTGTCTGGATACATCCTTCAGCCTTTCAGGTCTCCAAACTACAGACATGGTGTTCAGGCAGAGTGAAAAGATAAACATGCCTTACAGTACACGGTGCTTTCTGCGGTTATCTGCGGATGTTCATCACCATGACCATGGCTTCTGACTGTAGTTTGATGACCGTCTCAGTCCCCGGAGCTCAGCCGGCCTCAATGAGCGCCTGCTGGTTTCTTGTTCTGCATCTTGCTATAGATAAGATTATTATTACATGCAGCCCAGCAACACGAGATCCTCCTACTCTCCTCTATACATTTTTTTTTAATTATGCCAAAAACAAAATTTGCATCTAAAGATGGTGAAATAGAAATAAAAAATACAACAGAGCAGAAAACAGCAGAGATGTAGCCCTTACCATTCATCTGGGACTGAAATCTGATATTTCATCCATGATCTGTGTGCTTTTCCTTTGAGGAAATGCGTTTCAAAAAATGTCCAGCTCTGTAAATAGGAACATGTTGGGTTAAAGTAAATTATGCTGCCAAACCAGTTGATTATGTGCTCAACACGATTGGTTCCCTGAACAAGTGTCACTGTGTGAGTATAATCCTTAATTTGAGGGTTTTTGGCCAGTTACAAGCTTTATAATCTGCTGCATCACCACACAAATCCCCAAAGAATGTGGGATTAGGACATTCGACCCGTTTTTCTCATGTAAGTCAGTAAGTACTGCGCCCTACGCTGTGTGCACACCCCCTAATGATACCTCTCTAGTTTGAAGTTTTAATAGTAAACACATTATTTTATCTATGAAAGAAAAAGGAATTCTTGTTTCGACAATATTCACATACTCATTAGTCACCTAGGTTAAACTGTAATGTTCCATTATTCCTGGTTACAGGCTTCATTAATCAGGGTATGAATAAAACAGCAGCTCCCTTCATCTGTTACTGCATCTGAACACTGAATAAGGTTGGAAGGGAACACCAGGAGCGGAGATGCATTTTGGCAAAATCTCTGTTTTTGAGGATTATTGTTTTGTTTTTTTATATTATTATTATTATTATCCAGATTGACCCTGGATTGACTAAATGGTGATGAGTGGATGGACTGACAGACATTATTAAAGAGCTGTGTATTGTCGCAAAAACCTTCCCTCTAGAATGTTCTGGGAAAAGTCGCAGCCCACGTCTTGCTCACTGCAACTGAGTTTCTTCAGGGCTTCAAAACACTGACCTCTTTCAAAGGGGCTGATTTCCACAGGATCAGTTCACAGATATATTTCTGCTCAGAACTCTGAACCCATGGTACTGAGGACTTTATGCAAACCTTTGGCTGGAGGCTGTGATTCAGAAGCTTCCGGTCTGGCTGAAGGATATTAACGGAGGTGCAGTTGTTTCGGTTTTGTGAGGCCAACTTTTGTATTTCGCAGGATGAGGTAAACCTCTGAAGGGAAGTGAATATATTTCAGTTAGCTACACGGCAGTTAGCTACATGTCAGTTAGCTACACGGCAGTTAGCTACATGTCAGTTAGCTACACGGCAGTTAGCTACATGTCAGTTAGCTACATGGCTGATAGTAAGGGTCAGCTATGAGGTCACTGGGGTCCGGACATCAGTCATTTTTTTAAGAGCTGCAAATAAAACTTTAGGCTAAATATTAACCTAAATAAAAAAACAGGCAGTTTCACATAACTAATTAATAAAAAAAATAAAATAAAGAGCTTATGAAGGGGACAGTATTTATAATGTGAATGAGGAGGCTCACCCCCCACCCCTCACCCCCCCGGTCCCATACCTCACTATTTTTCAAACCCTGGTCACAGCCCTGATTGATCGGAGCATCTAGGACAATGTTAGCAAGTCATCTTAGGACAAGGTGACTCGTTAGATTCTCTTGAGGACAGATGAATGAAGACGACTGTTGGCATGTTAATGCAGATATATTACATAGGCAGCCTGAAATAACACGTTAGCGGCTGAGTTGGTTAGTGTTACTATGTAGCTGCTCATGGTTGTTGCCACTTTTCCCGATTGTGAAAACTCACCGGAGAGCAGAACATGGCTGCTCAAAATTCTCCTTAGAAACATGATATTGTGTATGGAGATATGCTTCTGCACAATGGGATGTTTTGGGGTTTTATGAGGTTCAATAGTGTATCAATGCCTTGTCTCCTTTTTAGATAATGGTTATTTCATTGATTTTGCCCAATTGATTTCGTGCAATGGCAAGCAAACAATGTATAATCAAAATAAATTAAATCTGTGTAAAATTGAATGACACTTTAGATAAATTGGTAATGAAGAACTAAGTTACTGGGTCCATGTCTATTCTGACACCAAGACCTGATATTGAGGTGAAGAATGACGTGGGTCCAATCCTGATCCAACCCGAGCTGTAATTGCACTTGACATCACCAATCGTCAGACATCCAAAGGCTCCTCGGCAGGTGTGCCGCGTAAAGCGGAGGATCAGGATGAAATGTGAGTGGGGGACAGAGAGGGCACGGCAGGTTTCGGTCTCAGTGCTTCTCAGGAACCGTGACAAATTTGCCTTTCAGCAAAGGCTCCAGCTGGGCGGAGTTGGGGAAAGACTATCTGCTCTATCCGGATCAGTGGAGTCCTGGATTTCAGTCCATTTCATGCCAGTGTTATGATGAAGTTTAGTTATTAATGCTTAATTTACATTGTAAGTCTTTCAGGTTCACTCGTGTTTTGTTAGCACACAGTTATTTACAGTGTATTTACACAAACACTTTGAATTCTGTCAGCATGGAGATTCTGTAGGCAGACAGAAAGATAATGAAATTAAGATAAATATACCGTGTAATACGGGAATTTGTCTTCCTGGCTCTCCTGATATATGTGGAGATCTACACGCAGTGGCTTAGGGCACTGGGGGGTCCATTGCAAGAGAGTTACTTGTTCCTCATTACACTGGGAGGCTAAGCCATGACCCTCACAGTCACTTACTCTGAGGGGGTCCAGCCATTATCCACACATTTATTCATTACACATAACGCATCAATTCATTATTTTGTTTCATTGATTTATACTGCTTTTTGTCACATGGTTATCCTTTCGTTTTTACAATGAAATCACTGCAATAATTATGTCAATAGTAACAATTGGGTTGGTATATGTTGGCTCTAAGTTACTCTTGGACCATTGGGTAGGATAAAATGGATGGATGGATGGATGGATGGATGGATGGATGGGTTAGTAAATGTATAATGTATTCTCTGTTTCCAGAGCATTATGGGTTTTGTGGGTCCAGCGCTTGGGCCCTCCTTTCCTTCTGCTCTCTCCCTCCCCCTTCCTCCC
>JAABNY020000119.1:30496801-30509019 GCA_015164015.2 Brevimyrus niger
GCCAGCCAGCCAGCCAGACAGACAGACATGCACCCTGTATTACCGTGACAGTCGCTCTTATTTAACAGTCTTGAAAATGGTGAGAGCAACATGACACTGGCCCTTTTGTTTTCATGTCATCTTTGGCACATACTGTAAGAGCCACGGCACCTCATATAATCTGTCAAGATGGAAGTTATCCAGTATGGCCTGTTGGTTCCTGACCCTAACCCTAACTCCTACCTGATGAACGGCTCTGTGGATCCAGTCAGGCAGCGGGTCAAAGTTCACATGCCAAATGTTGCACTTGGCTGCAGTATCACTCTCCTTGTTCATCTGGAAAAGGCAGAGTCTCTGCTCAGTACTGATCACAGTTTGACTGCACACCACATCACAAATGGCACAGAAGGGCTGGCGAGGGTGGCAAACAGCAGCCAACCGCGGCGAGGAAATGTAAGCGTGACCAGCTACTGCGGACCCACCTGGAGCAGGCTGGGAGAGTCCATCACGCAAGTCCTGCATCTGCGACACCGTAGGCCGGTGGCAGCCGCCGCGGTTTCCATGACGCTCACAGCACACAGCTGGGACACAAAACGGACACCATGGAAACGTGGCGGTGTCATGCCCTCTCTGACAGTGTACGGACCAAAGGGGTCCCTTTCCTCAGAAATGTGGGTAACACACTACATGACAGGACGCAGATAATGTTGTAATATGCTATAATTTATGTTATAATCAACCACAAACTAAGTGCTAGTTACAAACTGATGTCATCTTGTTCATCAGTGAATTGTCACATATTTTATCTCAAGCAAGTACCATATTTATTACCATGTCTCTTAATTATGCAAACCTTTATGAACTACTGAAGGAACCACTGAAATTCTGTAGGAACAAATTATGAACAACACGTGTAAAATACTGATCTCATGTTTGTTCGTCGTTAATGAACTGTGACGCATGATTTATCCCAAGCAGTTACCACATTTGTTGCTATAACCATTAAACTGGTGTTCAGCTGCAACCTCATATCACTACGGAAACTAGATGCGATTAGTTTTAATACGCTGTCTAAAAACACATTTCGGTAACACTGACGGGACAGACATATTTAGCAGTAAGGGGGTGTTAAGGGCTCACGTCAGGGAGACACGGCACTGGCAACGTAACCCTGCGACATGACGCCCTCACCAGCAGGCATCTGAAGACAGGAAAGACTCCAGATGTTATACTGGTTGAAAACACTCTAGATGTTACACTGGCTGCACATTTTGCGAGGGTAAAGAAGACCTCAAACTCCACACTTAGCACGACAGTCTTTTACTCCTCGCACGACATTTTGATCTCCATTTGAAGTACAGTAAGTAACCCCATTTACCACATCAACGATACAGACCTGGAAAAACGCTCATAGCCGGAATGAGTTGTCAATAAAACAGCTTCTAGCTGAGCCGACGATCGCTGCCGAGTGCAGCCATACTTGGTAAAGTTTAAAGGGACCGTGACGTCACATCACGGGAAGCCGCAGGTGCCAAACGACATACTGTGTGCAGCTGTCTGCCTGTTCTTCGTGCCTGCGCGGCTGCCTGGTGTGCCGTTCATGTAGTCGTGGTACAATTATTATTTAGGTAATAGTCCGTGTCTCGTCATGTCTTATATCCATCCATCCTCCTATCTATACAGAATACATCCGCTCGAGCCCTTAGTGATTTATTTAGCTCAGATGTCTAAACAGCAATTGTAGTGCAGGAATGCGTTCGTTTAACGTTCGTAGTGAATGATCATGGTCAGTTCAGAGAGAGAGAGAGAGAGAGAGAGAGAGAGAGAGAGAGAGAGAGAGAGAGAGATGACCCCCGGACAGATTATGTCGCTGGGTTACATCACTGGTGCTCTAGCGCCGCCCGAGGGGATCCTCTCCCAGTTCGATGCCCAATCTGGAGGAGATGCCTGTCACACATCTGATTGTACATATCTGTCCACTGGAAACCAGTGGTAGTTTTGGATATGTGTAATTTTATATGTGTTATTTCATATGTGTAATTTCATATCTCTGCAATTATATTTTTACCAGTAAACAGTAAATTAAGTATATGTGGGCCTGGATTTCTTGCTAGTCAAAATGTGATTACATATATCTACAATAGGAGTTTCACTAGTAAGAATTGAATTGCAGAGGTCTACAATATGACTTTTTACTAGTAAAAAATGAATTTGGCATATGTGACCCAAAAACGAAATGGAAGTCATTGGGAATATACGACTAGTAAAACTGATTTTAGTGCTCTATAATGTGAATTCTTACTAGTAAAAATACCATTCTCACTAGTAAAAATGAACATTCTTACTAGTACGAATTGCATAATAGCTAGATTGAATTCACATTCCCACTAGTAAAAAATGATGAATGTTATTTTTACTCTTGAGAATTAAGTTATGAATTATATTGTCATGGCCTGCTCGTCTGATCCCCGCGTGCCACGCCCCCCTCCTTCGCTGCCTCGTGTGGAATCCTCATGTCACCCGTGTGCCCGACTGTATCCCCAGTAAAACCCTTGTTTCTCCAATAAATCCTTCGCTTCCCCGACTTCCTGGACTCTCACTCCTCTGTCTCCGTTCCGTGCCCATTTCAGTACCTAACATATATTAATAAAAGACTATTTGACTTGCCTGTATTACAAAAATCAGATGTGTTGGTTAGCTGGATAATTTGTCGGATTTACGCTAAGATAAACTATTAATCCTCACCAGTGTTGCCGTTTTTGATCTGAAGGAATGGAGAGATTCCTTGATCCTCGGGGCCACAAGTGATTTTGCGGTCCGAAAATACGAGGCAAATCGCGTCCCATATGGGTACAAAACAGCATTTTATTCAATCCCATAATATACAGGACGAGTGCAAACTATAAATCTCACATATATCAAAAGATTTATTTGCAGACATACGCAGGAATGTTTCTTTTTAACATTCAAAATTGAACAAAAAATTGTCCTTTTATTTACAGCATACGCATGGGTTTAGCTACAATAAACAAGAACAATGTTTACATGTGATATGAATTTTATGCCTTTTTCTTTTCCTTTGGCTTTTTATTGCCATAAGACTTCCACTGGTTTCCAGCTACCTGATCACATCTCTGCAGTGGTGGGCATTGTTCTGCTAATGCGCTAGCTGGTAACTGGCAAAGCTTATAATTACTCCTTGTAAGTGGATTAGTGTTGCTGCTAACTTCGAAAACTGTTACCATGAACTAATCAGAAAACAGGAGCCTGTACCACATTTCTTATTTAGCCGGTTAACTTGTCAAATTCAAGGTACCCTAGTTTAAATGGACTAGTTACCTTTAATCAGGTTCATTTAGCGCAGACTACTTTATATCCAAGAAGTTTTCTGGCTTAGCAGGAAATGCTACTTCGTGATATAGCCCCCTAGTTGTATTTTCTAGGTTCTGATTAACAAAGCTTAGCAGAGCTCCAGACCAATAATCCCAGTTTTGGGTGTACGGCGCCATATTTGTAGTTCCCCATGTGGCTTCACTGAGGGCAAACTGTCAGCATAGTCTGTTGCAAAATAGGGCTTCTCTGACAAAACCACTTGTATCTTGCAAACGAAATAAAAAATTTGAATGCAGATTTATTCCAGAGGTGCCACAATACACGGTTGGGTAAGTCCTGAACTTCACCTGGTAATCAGTTAAGCCCGACAGATGGGACTTTAATGTTAAGCAGGGTCACATTTTATCTCTCTAAAATTGTTTTAAGGGTTTCACACGCCTCCTCTCTGCAGGAGCACTTTATAAATGTACGATTGCATTAGGGCTCCAGCCCTGGCTGGATCTTCTCAATTCACTGCCAGTATGACCAAAATACAGTAAATCGTACATGTAGAAGGTTAGAATTGTTTTTGGTTGTTAAGACACAGCTTTAAAATGAAAAAAAAAGACTCCCACTGAAACAGCAGCCAAATCTGGAAAAGACACCATTTGGCGTTATTCATCAGATACGAGTCTTGGTGAGAATGGTGAGAATGGTGGAGATCAGAGAGTGGAGTGTTCAAACAGAAACACGCGAGTCGGCCGTGGGTCAGAGAGTCGGGGGTACGGCACACAACCTGCCACTGCGTGAGCCACTGGTGCCGCAGAGATCCGGAGGCTGGGGGGTGTGCAGTGGGAGAGGATGGGCGGAAGGGGAAGGGAGGGCGGCAGGGGGAGAGGCGGGTGGGGCGAGGCAGGGTGACACGGCTTGGGAGCTGTGGGTGCTGCGTCCAGGGGCGGCCGTTTCAAGGTATAACGGGCTGAGCGGCAGAAAGTGGAAAATCCCGAAGGATCGCCGGACTGGGCCGCGTGCAGCCGGCGCTGGAGCTGCAGCAGCCGAGCCAGCAGAGCCAGAATCACCATAGTGGCCAGAACCAGCACCACCACCGTCATCATGCTGACCTCCGTGGGCCCATCTCCTCCAGCGGGAACTGGGGGGTCACATGTCCAGGCAGGGGAGCTCGTCTGGGATGCCCGCGTTGAGCTCAGGAGCAAGAGCGGTTGAGACAGCAGCAGTGACATCATCCTGGACAGCTGCTCGGTGTTCATTGTCAAGTCTTACTCTGCCATCTCTGTCTGTTTATAGATGTGGTCCTGATGAAGCTACAGATCCTTTAGTGGTTTGGGAAAACACTATACTATCCTCACATTATCTGTCAATGCTCAGGCCCCAGAGCAGTGACTGAGCAGCCAATCGTATTGATCCATAGTAAAGTGGAAACGCTAGACCTCAACTGAGTGGAGAATAAGCCAAAAGTCCGGTATCCAATCAAAGAAAAGTTCATAGTCAACGATTTAAATACAGTGTAGCTGCAAGACCAGGATCCAGTCGAGAAAAGCTGTAGGTTCAGGATCCAATCAACGTGGAGCTGCTCGAACCAGCCTTCAGCACGAAGCAGTACAGCAGAGTGGGCAGGGTGCCGTGTCCACAGCTGACAGCTTCATCTCCTTGCAGATGCTCAGAGGGCCACACGATCCGTCTTTGTTCAGCTGAAAGATATATAAACATTCACTATGCTGAGAGCAGTTTGCTGCAGTCTTACAGTCTTTAAATGTTCCGGTTTTCTGAACATATTCCCATTAAGAGAAAATGCCACCCCAGGTCCTTTTGTGTGACATAATGAGTAAATAGACAAGGCAATGAACCAGAACAAGAGCATCTCGAAGCAGATTCCTCTGACTGCTTCTCAGTGCTGCTTTGCAGTGCTACCATGATGTCTGCATGCATGTGTAACACTGGTAGCATCTAATAGCAAACACCTCTTACATGCTTGGTCTGTCCAACCGGCATTTGAATTTCTGTAGGCCTTGCGTTGCGTTAATGAAATAGATCCTCTGGATGTGCAGATGTACACATTCACTGTCGGGGACGAGCCATTGGACTTCTGCACAATGTTCTGCACACATGGCTGAACAGAGAGATACCTGTAAGTCAGTAAATGCTGCAAAGTCGATCAGCTCACACTTTAACTCAGTGCTGATAGTCATTCAATGCTGTTCAGATGTAATTTGTGGCTCTTCAGGAGAAACATCACAAGTATCAACTGTGTGCTTAGATACCAGTCATGTGCTCAGTTGCCAGTTGTGTCTTCAGGTACCGGCTCTGTGCTTAGGTACCAACTTTATGTTTATGTTTAGTACCACCTATGTGCTCAGTTATCGAACTATGTACGCAAGTATCAGCTGTGCTCAGGTGCTGTACCAGCTGTGTGTTCAGCTATCAGATGTGTGTTCAGGTGTAAGCTATGTGTTCATGTACTAGCTGTGTGCCTAGGTATCACTTGTGTGTTCAGGTGTTATCTGTGTCCTAGTCAAACCACATTCAATGGGAAATCAGAGCAGCGTTAAGCAGTTTAACAGTTACAGTGTACCTGCGGCTGTATATACAGAAAGCCTTCACTGGAATACACTTACAGTTTCTCCTGTGCCGCTTCCATTTGCAGTCCTTTTTGTTTGCCCACTTATCTGAGCACTGCGCTCCTCTCCTTCTCTCTCCTCAGGCAGTACAGACGAAGAATAGTGGCCCCGTTGAACAGGAAAGGTAATCTCTTCCTCTCCCGTCCAGGGTGCGGCCCAGCTTGTCGTTGCCAAGGAAACAGGAAATTTACAGGATGTGACTGAATCTTGTTAGTTGGACGGAGTGCACAGGGTGTGGGATTAAATTCTTTGTTCGAAGAGGAAAAGCTGGGACGGGAGCTCCATTTAAACTACTATATTATTACCTTCATGTTTTTTTAAGATGCCTCAGCCTTCTGTCAGGACGGGCTGGACATGCATTGCAGTGAATCGGGGGTCACACAGCTGGGAGGCTGCTCTATTCGGCCTGATTCAGCCATCTGCAGTGTTTACCTCATCACTGCATCTATTCTCTTCCATCACGTGGCAGTGATGTGTCTCCAGCACTGCATATTCACTGCGTCTGTTAAAACAGCATTTATGTCTGCATCGTTTTCTAACCCGCAACTCACCAGGTTAATAGTCACATAGCTGAAGGGTTGAGATGAAATAGGGCTGCATTTGATTGAAATCAGTAACCAACTGAAAAAATGTTTAGGACCACAGTGTAATGAATGTTTTAATATTTGCCATAATATTGACATACATGGTCAGCAGAGTGATTTTCACTGTCGGCTCCGTGAATAAGGGCCCCTGTCACCAGAGGCTCCGTGGGCTGCTTGGACCTTCACAGTTGTATGCTACTTTGGATGAAAGTGGTCATGAAAACTGAGAAATTCAAAGATGGAATTAGTGTCTTTTTTCTTTTCATTTGGATCACATCACCTTTACTCACAACACCTGTGAGCTTCACCTGCGGGTTTGTTTCTTAAGGAGAGCTCAGTGAAGCCTGTTATTTCTCAGTTTATTTGTTCATACCTTTAATAAACCCTCTTTGGTTCGCCACAATACGCGAATAATCCTCGCTACGCGACAGTGAGGCGGCCAAGCCGAAGGCACCGTGCAGACAGATCATTGTGCTTCAGCTATTTTGCAGTGCCGACTAGTTAGCCATTACAGTGGCCCTGGTGTTAGTGCAGTGATGCATGTTACCAGCTCCAGTGATAGTTCACAGTGGCAGAGGGCAGTTGAGGTCAGCAGCGATGCATTCACCTTGGGGCTGGACCGGACATCTGGCATTCCAGGCATTTTTATGGTGGGCCTATGGGGCTCTGAGTGGACTCCACCACTTGGAGGAAATCATCCAGTGTCTGCCACTAGAGGGCAGTATGTAGTCATTACGGTCCCTTGTGGATGTCGAATAGGTGAAATTTGGGGCACTTTCACTGTGGAAACATAATTCTTATCTCGGGCCTGAGTGCAATAGTAGAAACTGGGAAAGGTTCTTACTTGGAGTGATTATGGGATAGAGAGTAGTTGTGTGCATTACAGTGTGTGTAATATAGTGCATGAGCAGCAGTTTAAAGCAAATTTATGTCAGGGTAGGTGACCACTGCGTTCTGTAGACAGAAGTAATTTGTACCCAGTAGCAATCTTGGCCAAGACAGTTAAATCTTAATTATTAATGAATGTTCCCAATACTGATATATTGACTGATAGATAATGCTTCACTAGCTACAGAAACACACAAGTGTACAGATTTATACTTACAGAAAAGGCTAATAGCAGAAATGTACACAATGACAGACAGAAGAGCCGGACAAGTTTTGATATAAGGGTAGCTTTATTTACTGCTGTAAATGGGCCAGTGTACAGGATAAATGCTCTATTCCAATCTCCATGTAAGTCTGATTAAAAGGCTTGTGTATACATATACATATATATATATATATATAGAAAAGAAATGAACAGTGTCGATTAAAGAAAAATACAACCTACCAAGTTTGTATGATCCCTACCGGTGGCATTCCCTTAAAGTTTAGCTTAAATCCTAAAAGTACATCCATAACATAACTCTGAGAGTGCACAGCATTCTAAGTAAATATACTTTCTCATATATTTATACATATATTTATATTTAAAAAAAAAAATCATTTTTTCTGTGCATGTGTGCAGTTGCATTCCTTAGTACAGAATAAAATGATATTGCATTATTGTCGTTAATCCATTCTAAAGGAGTAAAGGTCAGCTTTACAGTTAATGCTTGCATGAACTTGATTAATATTATTTCAGTGTCCTTCTTATGACACTTTAAACAGCCTAACCATGGGACAACGCAAAATGTTCCTGTCCTATTACCTTCAGATGGTTTCTTCCACTTTGGCTGTCACAGTGTAGGGCTCACCCTGACCCTAACCCTAACCCTCACCCTAACCCTAACCCCCACTGGCACACAGCACCTAACCTAACCCCATCCTCGCCATCTCAGTCTCCTGTTCTCTGCACGTGCTCAGTCAGGTCAGCCTGGATGTTGGTCAGTCACCCCTGAGCAAAGGAGGAATCCCATCCAGTGTCCACACGCCACCTGTCACCAAGCGTGGGTGTCTGTCTTGTGGATGTGACCCTTTCTGTGATCTGTTTGTGTGTGATGTCTGCGTGTCGTGTGTAAGATCACATCAGCTGCCTCCGTGAATGGATTCCATAAAAAAAGTAGTCAGTGTGCTGTACTAATGCACAGTGTGTAACGTGGTCAGTGTACTGTGCTGACATGCAGCGTGTAATGCAGTCCGTGTGCTGTGCTGACATGTTTTGTGGAACACAGTCAATGTGTTGTGCTGACATGCAGTGTGTAAAGTGGTCAGTGTGCTGCGCTGGCATGCAGTGCGTAAAGTGGTCAGTGTGCTGTGCTGGCATGCAGTGTGTAACGCGGTCATTGTGCTGTACCAACATGCAATATTGCGATCAGTGTGTTGAGTTAACATGCAGTGTGTCACGCGGTCGGTGTGCAGTGCTGGTGCATAGTGTGTAGCACGGTCAGTGCACTGTGCTGACATGCAGTGTGTAACGTGGTCGGTGTGCAGTGCTGGTGCATAGCGTGTAGCACGGTCAGTGCACTGTGCTGATATGCAGCGTAACGTGGTCAGTGTGGTGTGCTAACATGCAGTGTAGCTTTGTCAGTGTGCAGTGCTTACTTGCACCGAGTAACATGGTCAGTGAGCTGTGCTGATGTTCTTTGCGTAATGCAGTCAGTGTGCTGACATGCGGTGTGTAATACAGTCAGTGTGCCGTGCTGATGCGCCGTGTATAACATGGTCAGCGACCAATGCTGACATGGCAGTGAGTAACGCAGTTGTGTTCAGACGCCAGCTTACCGTTCTGCACAATCGCAGGGGTCAGCGAGTCTGAACGAGACCCACAGGCCTCATCATGGTCACAACCTTCAGCTAACTCACGACACGCTGAACCGTAACAGGAACGTGCTGCCATCGAGGACCAGCTTACAAACACATTGTATGGACAGGCAGGTGCTGCTTCTTTACAACCAATAAGATCCAGGTCGACTGGAGCACACTGGTGCCCAGGTGAACAATTTAAGCCAATGAGAGCACAGTGATTCATTCAAGGGGAACCAATCAGAAGAGGCCCTGTCAAGCGATCCACTGCTACTCATGGCTGGACATCCCTCAATCTCAAACGGGCTTTGGAAACGCATGGCTTACAGGCTAGTGACCAACAACAGCAGATCAGTAGATTAGTGAACATTGCTTTGTAATGCTACATGGTTCTAGCAGGATATAAAACACTGGACTGAAACAGTGAGTAGTTTAACTCGGACAAGCTGTAGGCTTTGAACCTCAGTTAGCTTCACACATAAATACTCAGGAAAACACATAAGCAGGAAACAGAGACTTAAGGGAAATGCATTCTAGAAACTTTGTCCTCCACCCATATTTTCATTGAAAGACAATTCATATCTGTACCCACGCAATTTGTCCATAGCATGGCTGTGACTCTGGCAAGACAGCAATGTTGGGACAGCGAGGATGGGGGGGGGGGGAGGCATCTGTGCAGCTGCGAGTGTATAGATGAAGGAGCCACCGTCCCTCCATGGAAGAGCGTAAATGAGGGTATCTGTGCAGAGCGTGAATCTGTGTCTGAACTCGTATAAAAACTCCTTCAGGAGGAAAGCCTGACATTACTCTAGCAGGCCTGGAAGCTCAAGGAGTATGTGGAAGCACACACACACTCAACACATACACACACACTCAACACATACAGACAAACACACACGCACTCAACACATACAGACAAACACACACTCAACACATACAGACAAACACACACACTCAACATAACAGACAAACACACACACTCAACACATACAAACAAAAACACAAACACTTAACACATACAAACAAACACACACGCACTTAACACATACATACAAACATACACACACACACACTCAACACATACAGTACATAGAAACACACACGCGCTCAACACATACAGAAACATTTAACACATAAATCCAGACACTCAACATACATACACACACTCAACACATACAGAAACACTTAACACATACACAGCCTCAACACATACACATTCAAAACACACACAGTCACACATAGCACATGCATAGACACGCAGATGCAGACACAGACTCACTCAGACACGCACACACACAGTCACAGACATATGCACTCAAACACACAAATCAATCCACACTACAATTCAGTTCTTCCAGTATTATTGCTAACATGGGTTTCCCACAACCCACAGGACTGTGTGTGTGTTTGTGAATTTGTGTCTGCGTGTGTGTGTGTCTATGTAGAAGGTGGTGGGAATGAAGCTGGTGAAGCAGGAAGGTGTCAGGCTTCACAGTCCTGGGGTCAGTTTCATACTGATGATCACAGTGACAAACTCTGCATTTTCTGTGCTCCTGAGTGGAAAGAAGATGACGTCAAGGAAAGAACCCTCTGGCACAGCAATACCCAGGGAACACGCCAGGCCAGAGCCTTTGTTCAAGCAGACGCTGAACGCTACACCTTAACACGTGTCAGTGGGACTCCATGCCAGAAAAGCTGTTACTGACCCTCCTGGGTACCGATGGAGAGGATTGCAACTGTGGGGGGAAGATGGAGCAGCTGGTGGAGCAGGGGATGCTGCACCCTCAGCGTAGTCTGCGCCTCTCCCAGGCCACACACACACACACACACACACACGCACACGCACACACCTCAGCGCATGCCAAAGAGGACTTTGCAAAAGCACACAGACACACATGCACACAGCTTGACGGGGGGAGGGGGGGGGAATCACCACTGTGCATATACCACACATAGAGCAGCTTGGGCTTGGGGGCCACCGCGGCGGGGGGCCAATATCCAACTCGCAAGCACCAGGGGGCGTGACACGCGAGAGACTGGCTGCCGCGTACACCGTGGCTTCACACCCCCGCCCAAGGAGAGTTCATGCACGGACGCAGACATGCTTATATGTGTAACAGGAAGCACTTTGTCTTGGTTTCAGTATGTTTTTCTGTTTTTTTTTTTATATATAAAATTCATGCCTCTAAGCTAAAGCCATTTCTTATTAAAAATGGTAACAAAACTACAAGCAGACAACCATGTGCGGGTTTATGTCTTGCTGCATGGCTGCCTCTGTGATTCCAGTGCTGTTTAGAAGTTGCTTTTTTTTCTCCCCAATCCATCCTCATTCCTTTTGCCTTGATGTCCTTTCTGCCTCGTCCAACGTTCACAGTGGTCTGTGTTGAAGTTTGGCATCAGACATCTGGTCCTAAACATTTGAGAAAAGATTTAAATTGATATGTAATGCAAAAATTTTACAATGTCAATCATAGGGAATGTGTTGCTGCTGTATATCTGCGGTACATATCGGAAAAGTTAGTTAAATTAGGCCTACATATTCACCTGCAATAAGTACGGTAGAACTTTTATGTTTAATAATCTAAATACTCTATTATACTCTGATGTAACCATACAATCAGTTACTCTTTAAGTTACTGTCGTATTCACAATGCATTGATGAAGCACCATCTACATTATTCTGAAAAGCTGGAAGAGTGTTTCAGTGTGTCAGCCTTCATGTCATGTATGTAAAGTTTACTAGTCTCTACTGTCCGCATGAGTATGTGTTACGGCCAGCAGGGGGCATCATCTGCCTGCCTGGCTCTCTACCTGTGCAGTTGGAACAGCCCGCTTCATTTTTTCACCTTCCTTTGACTGCTGCGCTTCTTCACGTCGTCCTCTGGCTGTCACAGAGAGGAGAAACATGGAAATGGCAGGAGCGGTGAAACGACGCCTTCGGTTGCCGTCCCATTCCTCTATAGCCAAAGGCCGTTTGAGG
>JAABNY020000119.1:30656950-30668180 GCA_015164015.2 Brevimyrus niger
TCTGTGTGAGACAGTCAGAGGACAGGGTGACCGTAATACTGCTCTGTGTGAGACAGTCAGAGGACAGGGTGACCGTAGTACTGCTCTGTGTGAGACAGTCAGAGGACAGGGTGACCGTAATACTGCTCTGTGTGAGACAGTCAGAGGACAGGGTGACCGTAATACTGCTCTGTGAGACAGTCAGAGGACAGGGTGACCGTAATACTGCTCTGTGTGAGACAGTCAGAGGACAGGGTGATCGTAATACTGCTCTGTGTGAGACAGTCAGAGGACAGGGTGATCGTAATACTGCTCTGTGTGATGACTAGGACAGGTTGAGCATATTGCTGCTCTCTGTGAGAAGGTCAGAAGGATCTTTTGGTATTTGAGACTTTTGCTTTGTGTGTTTCTCTCAACATTAATAATTTGTATGGAAAATGCACTCATGCTGTGTGCCTAGTCAGCTCACCTCTGTCTTTCTTTCTTTTCCTCCTTCATTTGTTCATAAATAATCCATACATTTTGCATAAGTCCTTTCAGAGTGACATCCTAAGCACATTCACTGAAAGACCTCAGCTTCTGTACCACAATCCAGAGCAGAGGCTCTCAGTTTCTGTACCACAGTCCAGAGCAGAGGCTGTCTATCACGTTGCCTGCTTCCCTCTCAGTTTCTGTACCACAGTCCAGAGCAGAGGCTGTCTATCACGTTGCCTGCTTCCCTCTCAGCTGCTCTGATTGATACGACCTACCCCCCGGATTCTAAGGAACCTTTTCAGTTTTGCTTTTAAAACTTCCCTCTCCTCCTTTTTTTAAAATGAATGCTCATTTCCTTAGCAAATGCAAGCAGGTAATAGCATACTTAAAATATAAAGCTTAAATGTATTATAGACACGTTCATAATGCCTCGGATAAGCGGGAGATAATGGATGGATGGATGGATGGATGGAAAGATAGTAACGGTAATTATTATTATATACTAAAATACATTTAAAAATAAAGGTTTCTTATTCATTATTTTAATATTAATAATAAACCATTAATACGTTTAATTATAATAATATTGTTGTGCAGAGCAGGGACGGAATGGAGACAAAGACGCAAACATCAGGGTATCGGGGAATTTGGGGTTTAATTATAGGGAAGGCAGGCAGAACGCAGACGGACAATACAATGACCAGACTGGGGAAACAAACTGAATCGCTGACGAAATACAGAGGGCTAATGAAAACAACCAGAAAGAGCTGATCACACGGGGATTCCACACGCGGTTAACGAGGGGGCGTGGCACACGGAAGGAGCAGAGGACCGGGGCAGGACACATCGTTTGCATACATTTATTTTTCTTACTTTACGAATTACTGTTTTGATAAATGTGCTTGAATGTGTTTTGTATAGAAAATGCTCTTCTTGTTTTATCCGGTTCATTTTGTGTTTAAATGCTAGAAAAAACATTTACGTGTAATTTTTCGGGGGCCAAGAACCAATTAATTGGTTTTCCATTATTTCTTATAGGGAAAATTTGATTACAACTCAAACTTTTAAGATTCAATCCGGAGTCCGGAACAGACTACATTTGAGTTTTGAGGTACCACTGTATATAATCAGCAGAAAGCAGCACCACACCACCAACATCTATTTTCCTTGTTTAGCCACAATATCTCCTCTTTTAGAAGTTGTTGTGGTTGCTGAATCCCTTTCTTGACTTGGCTTCCATGATTTACCAAAATAGTCACTGTCCGAATAGTGCCAAAACGCGGCCGTCCCTTATCTAAATCTCTACAAAAACATGCCGTTTGTTGGTGTAAAAATAAAATTTCATGAAACGCTTTATTTGTTTTTTTTGGAGGAGAATTAACCATTTACAATATAAGGTAGTTGATACATTAATTCATAGAAAAGTAGTTGTTAATGGCAGCTATATACTAGAGCATGGTGTTGTTAAATCACAGTGAACCTGAAGTGGTTTTGGTAACACTTTACTGAAGCCATGTTTTTAGTAATTTATAAACACATTTATAACAAATAATAAAGCATTCATAAAGCATTATAAACATGGATATAAATATTTATCAAAAGGTATAACACATTATAATCATATGCATCATGCATTACGAATGCTCTCATCTATAATGCACTATAGACACCTTTATAATGCATTATAATGGTTGGTATATGCAATGGTTGGTATTTATCCTGCATTATAAAAGTGTCTACAGTGCATTATAGATGACAGCTTCATAAGGTAGTCATAATGCATAATAAACATGGCTATAATGTGTTATGTCTTTTTTTAAATGTTCATAGGCACGTTTATAATGCTTAATGAATGCATAATGCATTATGAACGTGTTTATCAATTACTAAAAACATGGCCTTAAGTAAAGAGTTACACCTTGGCTTTTCTGAGCTTTTATAGTGCTCTTAACTGGGCATCAACAGGCACCCATTAGCCTAAGGGTTTCTTTATCATTCTTTGTCCTTTGTCCACCCCCATCCTCTCTTTTATTGTAGTGTTTCACTTCCATTTCCTGTAGCCGCAGTCTGACACTGTAGATAGGACAGATCCCCAGACCTACATACCATCGCCATACTTAACTCTCATCCTTCCACTTTTGGTACAAACAGCATCCTAGTCTCATGTGCTTCTCTCTTTTTATTTGATTTTTACAGTGGAATATTGTACAGTTCACTGAGGAGCGTGGGGAGGATCTTGCTGGTTTCAGGTGAGTCCTTCTCCTTGTGCTCGGTACCATGTGCACTGCATGTAGCATTTGACCCCTCAACTGAGTCATCTCTCTCCACATAGGCTGTCATCAATGGACCCAGACTTTATAAACCAAAACCAGCTGGATTCCGACTGGCCCCCCAGGCCGGTCTCACTGTTTCCTGACCCAGTCAGCCCCATGCCCCCCAGGGCCACCAGAAACTTGGGCTGGCCAACAGCCAGGCAGGCTGACCATGAGTCCACTGCCACTAGCTGTACAGCTCCACCCACTGATCATGTGACCACACCTCCTGAGATCATGTGGACTGATCTCACAATGCACACTTTGGGAGCACCTGTCTTTGTTCCAGTTAGGGCCACCTCTGCCCCTACATCAAACCTTATTCCTGCCCCAGTCCCTATTCCAGTTAAGGACACCACTGCCCCAGTCCCTATTCCAGTTAGGGACACCTCTGTCCCTGCCCCAGTCCCTATTCCAGTTAGAGACACCACTGCCCCAGTCCCTGTTCCAGTTAGGGCAACGTCTACCATTGCCCCAGTCCCTGTCCCAAATAGGGACACCCCTGCCCCAGTTCCTATTCCAGTTAGGGTGACCCCTGCCTCAGTCCCAATTCCAGTTATGGCCACCTCTATGACTGCCCCAGTCCCTATCCCAATTAGGGACACCCTTACCCCGGTGTCAATTCCAATTAGACCCCCCCCTGTCCCTGCCCCTGTCCCTATACAAGTTAGGGACACCCCTGCCCCAGTCCCTGTTTCAGTTTGGGACACCCCTGCTCCCACTTCCATCCCTATTACAATTATGGACACTCCTGTTCCTGCCCTAGTCTGTATTCCAGTTAGCGCCAGTTCTACTATTGTCCCAGTCTCTTTCCCAGTTAGGGATACCCCAGCTCCAGTCCCTATTCCAGTTTGTGACACCTCTGCTCCCACCCTGGTTCCTATTACAATTATGGACACTCCTGTCCCAGCTCTGGACTCTATTCCAGTCCAGGCCACCTCTACCATTGCCTCGCTACTAATTCCATTCAGGGACACCCCTGCTCCTACCCTAGTCCCTATTTCAGTTACAGACACCCCTGCCCCAATCCCTATTCCAGCCAGGGATACCCCTGCCCCAGTCCATATTCCAGTTAGGGACACCCCTGGCCCAGTTCCTAGTTCAGTTAGGGCCACTCCTGCCCCTATCCCTGTCCCTATGCTGGTTAGAGACATTCCTACTCCAGTCCCTGTTCCAGGTAGGGCCACACCTGCTTCTGTCCCAGTCCCTATTCCAGTTAGGACAACTCCTGCCCCAGTCTCTATTCCAGTTAACGCCACCCCTGCTACTGTCCATGCCCCAGTCTCTGTTCCCATTAAGTATGCCACAGCCACACTCTCTTTTCCAATTAAAGCTCCCCCTGCTCAAGTTCCTGTACCAGTTAGAGATCCCCCTTCCACAGACCCCATTCCAGTTAAAGCTCTGCCACTTCCAGACCCTGTTCCAGTTGGGGATCCCCCTGCTCTATTCACTGTTCCATTTATGATCCCCCCAGCTCCTGTTCCAGTTAAGGATCCCCCTGCCCCACTCCGTGTTCCAGGTAGGGATACTCCTGTCTCAGTCCCTGTTAAAGCTCTCCCTTCCTCTGTCTCTTTTCCAGCTAAGGCTTCCTCCAACTCAGGCCTTGTTGCAGTTAGGGATCTCCCTGCCTTACTCCCTGTTTCAATTGAAGGGTCAGTCAGGGTCTCAGCTCCAGTAAGCAATCCCCCTTCCACAGTCCCTGTTCCAGTTAAAGCTCCCCCTTCCACAGTCCCTGTTCCAGTTAAGGCTCCCCCTTCCACAGTCCCTGTTCCAGTTAAGGCTCCCCCTTCCACAGTCCCTGTTCCAGTTAAAGCTCCCCCTCCCACAGTTCCTGTTCCAGTTAAAGCTCCCCCTCCCACAGTCCCAGTTCCAGTTAGAGTTCCCCCTTCCTCAGTCAATGTTCCAGTTAAAGGTCTCCCGCCCCCAGTCTCTAATCTAGCTAAATCTCCCTCCACCCCGACCCTTGATGCAGTTAGGCATCCCCCTGCCCCGGTCCCTCTTCCACGTAGGGTTAACCCTGCCCATGTTCCTCTACCAGTTAAGACTCTCCCTGCTCCCACCTCTGCTTCAATTAAGGCCACCCCTGCCCCAGTCCCCATTCCAGTGAGGGTTCCACTTGCCCCCACCCCTGTCCCTAGTAGAGCCATTGATGCCCCTGTATTTGCCTCAAATTCCCTGGAACCAGCTGCACCTTGCACTCCACTGTCGGTGTTGACCAGCCCTCAGTCATGGGAAACCCCGTCTACAGGAGGGGCGACAGAGGCCCCATCTCAGAACAGCAATACCGAGGACTTCAGGTGAACAAAAATTACACCAACTCTCGACCTAGTGTTACATACAGCTGGCAGATGTCATGCTCACTAAGTCGGTAGTGTCATTCTTGGTAGGTACAGGCCAAAACATTATGACCACCCGCATGTCAAGTGAATAACATCGACTAAGCCCACGTGAAGAGAAAAACATGAACTCTCAGTCAACAGTGGTGAGATATATAACATTTTCATTTCACATTTACATATTTAGCTGGCACTTTTATCCAAAACGATGCACTAATCAGTTAAATAGACACATTGCAAACATTCATGTTGTCAGAGAGTCAACTAGGAATAACTCCGCCTCGGCTGAGCTTACAATGAATGCCAAGGTAAGGATGTAAGCAGGAGCTACTCAACAGCTACACGTAGTTATTAACAAAGTAAGAATCTAATAAGACCAAGCAAGGGTCAGTAAATGACACATAAGAACATTCAAAGATCAATTTGGTTAGTAAAGGGATTCATGGAACACATGGGTCTTAAGGCGTTTATTTTAATGTGGAGGGAGCATGATGACTGAACATGGTTCAGCAGCTCATTCCACCACCAGAGAACCACATATGAGAACTATCTGGAGTGACCCTTCTCTTGTGGAGCTCCAAGCAGCGTTGGTTTGCAGATTCAATGGTGAGAGAGGGAACATTGAAGGACCCTTTTGATGTTCATTAATGGAACTGTAAGCCAACACCAAGGACTTGAACTTGATGCGGTTTTTGATAGGGAACCATTGGACACAGATCTGGAGAGGTGTTACTGTACATGACAATGCTTGGTTTCATTGAATATTAGATGTTCTGCTACATTTTGAATCATCTACAGTGGCCTGACAGCACAGGCTAGTAAACTTGTCTGTAGAGAGTTGCTGTAGTCAAATCATGGGGTAACAAGTACCTGGACTAGAAGCTGAGCCACATACTGAGACAGAAGATATTTGATGGTAAGTAAACATTTGGTACTTGTAGTATGTAGATATGTTGAATGGAGAAAAAATGTATAGGGTTAAACATCTGAGTGACTTTGATGAGGGCCAAATTGTTATGGTCAAACACCTGGGTCAGAGCATCTGTCAACCCAAAGCTTGTGGGGGAGGTCAGGGGCAGCTATGGTGAGTATTACTAGGATTGCAGATACTGAATATTTTCAGCCACTTCAACATTGGCTGAACATTCTGCCAAATATTTCACCAACTTTTTGAAAATGCTCTAAAACCTTCCTTAACCCCAACCCTAACCCTTTCCATACTTTCACTCCTGTTGCCGAAAGCCTGAGTCTACTCATCTGGCAGCTTGATCACCTTCTTAGTCATTGTGCCCTTCAGAGCTTTGTAGAGTCGCTGCATGAGCTAAGCAGCCTGCAGAGCAAAGCGCTGGTAGATAGTCACCATGTGCTGAAATCCCTGTAGGGTCTGGACTGTAGTGGGAAGCTGAAATGCAGGCATGGTAAATGGTAGATGGACTGCATTTATATCAAGCTTTTTTCTACTCTTACAAGTAACCAAAGCGCTTTACAATTTATGCCTCACATTCACCCATCCACACTCACAATCACACACCGGTGGTCTCCATGGTCTCCACTTTCGGCAGGTAGAGGGTAAGAGAGCATGTGAATTCTGCTTAAACAGCAGTAGTCCCTACACAAACGTCCTCTGAATTCACAAATACTGACAGGTCATAGTAGACTGGGAGGCTGGCATGGTCAGACACCAAACATCCACAGGGATGGTCTGCTGGTCATGTTCAACTGTCCGTGTCCCTTTCCTGGTGGGCTGGTTTCAGACAATCCTCCATAACCCAGTGTATCTTCCTGCCACCATCCAATGTGACGAATTTGTCCCCTGATTGCAGCGCCTGGAATGGTCCATTTTAAGGCATTCATAGCAGGCCCTGATGGACATCATGACCAACAAAGACATACTTTGCCTCTGTCAAGCTCACCAGAACATGAGTCTGGGGAACGCTATGTTGAGTCATGGGCACAGTGGCGAAGGCACAAGTCCTTCAGAGTGGAACGCTGGCAATCGGTGGACCAAGGGGCTGTGGCATTAGGTAGAACGTCCCTGTGCACACGCAGGGTCGACCCCTCAACTAACTCAGTCGAACAGGATTGCTGTTCCTGTTTGGGGGGTGGTCCACAGGCACAACGGGATCCAGAGAAGCATTTGGACCCAGCTGTCATCCCAGAGGTAGGACGAGCAGCTTTTATGGATCGGTGACAATGCCCACGCAGCCCGTTATTCTGTGGGTGGTAAGCTATGGTCCAATGGAGAGACACACATGAAGCCCTGGACCACTGCAGTCCAAAGCTCCAATATAAATTGGCTCCCATGGTTTAAAGAGATACTGGATGATATGCCAGTACAGGCGACCCAACAACCTATGAATGCCCTGGCCACATCTGCAGGAGTGGTGAACAACAGGGAAAAGTCTTCCGGGCATCAAGTGGGCCTGTTCACCTTAGTGAGCAGGTGGGTGAAACCTTGAGAGGGGGGATGAGGCCCTGATCAGATTCACATGCACGTGGTCAAAATGGAACACCAGCCCCACAAACGGCACTGACAGGACCATGGTGTGTCGGTGCACCTTAGCGCACTGACACTGGATGTCGTTGGCAGTCCAACTGCAGACATCCTTCCAAAGGTGACTCCAGAGTCACTTGGAAGCCAACAATCACTGAGACACCTCTCTCCCTGGGTGTGAAAGCCTGTCCACCCTAACCCTAACCCTGTCCACCCTAACCCTAACCCTAACCCTGTCCACGACACTGGATATGTGTCACCAACCGCTCAGGCTAATCCGGTCAAGTCGTCTCCGGTCAAGTCGTCACCGCGCCACAGTCATAGAAGGGAACATCTGCCAGTTCAATATGCCTGAACCTCTGAGTTGACCTGTTAGTCAGCTGCCATTTGAACATAATCCATCCCCAAGTACACAGTGCCGAGTGGGAGAGCAGCCAGTCACCACTGGCCGAATAACCAGAACCGGGGAAACAGATGTGGTATCAACCCACGTCTTCACGTGAAAGATGGTAAACCTAAAAATATGAACTGTGATTTATTGATTTTCCATTTATCTGTGTGAGCCTTGGAGAATTAGATTTGCTATTTCAAATACATCTTGTCACAGCTTAACCATGAACTGAAAATTTCTGTACTCGTCACTAGTTGGTGCAGGTGTGAGTGAATAGTGTGTGAACAGCCCTGTGATGGGTTGGTGCCCCATCCTGGGTTGATCCCCGCCTTGTGCCCTTTGATGGGTTGGTGCCCCATCCTGGGTTGTTCCCTGCCTTGTGCCCTGTGATAGGTTGGTGCCCCATCCTGGGTTGTTCCTGGGTTGTTCCCTGCCTTGTGCCCATAGCCTCCAGGAGAGACTCCAGCCCCCGCAGCTGAATAGCATAAACGGTTACGGAAAATGGATGGATGGATGGATGGGTATCACTTTTTGTACTAAATTAGAACAAGGCATCAAAAATTTGCATGCATTTAGTCACAGGAATTGGATACAGCATAATGGTGTTCTTGCTTGTGACTATGTAAATGGAAGGATTGGGTGTTAATGAGTTTTCATGGACCACTAAGATTATTTTAAATTTAAAAAATTTGTTTGGTGTCTACTACAGTTTGTGTAATGTCTTTGTACTTTGTTAAGCATTAAATGTATGTTTCCATACACTTTCCTGGTGAACAGGGATATGTAAAGATCATTAGAAAATGTATGTCTGTAGTTTTTCTTGTTGAGATCTGCTTAGGCCTACAAACCTTGAATTGTTCACAAATCTTCTTCTTGGTCTTTTATACAGCCACTATCATTGGACTTAGCAACCAGGAAGGCTTAATTTGCATATTATATGAGCATGCAGTTTATTTGCGTTGACCGTTATTTATGGGAGTCGACTGGGTAGGATCTCAGGCTCATGCACATAGACACGTTTACAGTTACAAGTTATCAAGCGGAAATGTTCTCAAGTCGGGTTTGACTAATCTTTTTAGTGCATTCATATTTTTTTCTTTTTGTGAATGCACATTGATCACAATGAAATTGACACAAAGTTTGAAACATTTCAAGTTTTATTCAAGTTCTATTTCTTATATATCCAATCATACACCTACGGAAGAGGATTAGGGCCACCATGAAAATATTATTTGAATTCTTCACTTTAATGTCAGAATTCTGACCTTTTTTCCCAGAATTCTGACTTTAACCTCAGAATTCTAACTTTAATCTCAAAATTCTGAGTTTCGAAAAAAAAGTTACATTACAGTCAGTCAGAAACATTAGAGTCAGAATTCAAATAATATTGTCATGGTGGCCCTAATCCTCTTCCGAATACACTAGTGTCAGTGTGCAGTGAATTGCTTATTTGATAAATGGGGCCCTAGATATTTACAAGTTATTAACCAGTTATTCAAATGCGGATTTTTCTTTTCAAATCTTTTTTATATTCTTTTTTTTAGTTCTTCGAATATCTTGAATATTTCCTGCAGCACTAGTACATACCAACAGCAGTTTGAAGAGTGATGAACCAAAATCCTCTGAACAGGCTGTTTGGCAGCCAAGACTTACTACTGCAGGATGGGAGCAGAGGCTATCCCATCTGATAAGAGCCAACAAAATGGCTGCTATGGCAGATCACCATGGCAACGCAAAGGCATCAAGTCCTGCTACATATGGGGCTGAACAGCCACAGGCCAGTCGGAGTGCCCATGCAAATCCCCTTTTACTATAAAAAGCACCAATAATGAGCACCTTCGGATGAATGGGATGAATGGTTCGATGAATCTTGTTTTTTTGCTGCATCATGTGGACGGTTGGGTTGGTATGCAGCACTTACCTGGGAAAGAAACGGCACCAGGATGCACTGTGGGAAGTTGGCAAGCCGATGGAGGGAGTGTGATGTTTGCTGGGAAACCCTCGTCTAGGCATTCATGTGGACGTTAATTTGACATGTACTTATTGAGACATCATTGCATATCAGGTGCATCCCTTCCTGCCAATCATATTCCCTGATGGAAGCCCCTTCTTTTCCGCAGAATGCACCCTCCCACACTGCATGAGTTGTCTGGGAATGGTTTGAGGAACATGATGAAGTTCAATGTCTTGCCCTGGCTTCCGAATTCCCCAGGTCTCAATCCAATCCAGCATGCTTGGAATGTGTTGGAATCGCAAGTCCAATCTGTGGCTGGTCCACCTCACTTACTTACTTACAGGAGTTAAGGGTTCTGCCGGTCTTGTGTTAAGGGTTCTTGTGCAGCCCATGCCTCAGCGAGTCCAAGCTGTTTTAGCAGAGTGCTAAGGAGCTAAAGCGTATGAGTCAGGTGGTCATAATGTTGGCTCATGGCGTATAGCATCATCAGCCGCCACCTTGGCTGTCCTCCCATGTGTTCCTAAGGTCGGCAGATCAGCAGCCTTACTGAATGCTGCCTGCTGGTATGTTTCCCTGGCTCATGGGATTCCTTCTAAATCTTGACTTTTTTCTAGGGTCTGCATAGTCTCATGGAATGTGGGGTCAGCCGTTCCTCCAGATGACGTTACCTCCTTGTTGGGACTGAATACAACTGATGCAAAGGCTGACATGTATATCATTGGGTGAGTCTTTCTAAAGCTCATGTAATAAATAAATAAATAGTGTGACTGTGGTGATGAGGTATGTATGTGGGATGTGCAAATTGACAAATTGGCAATAATGCAGCATAAAGTGTTAGAAACTTGTGGGACGTACAATGACAAAACAGAACTGT
Organism: Brevimyrus niger; assembly: GCA_015164015.2. Taxonomy (NCBI): domain Eukaryota; kingdom Metazoa; phylum Chordata; class Actinopteri; order Osteoglossiformes; family Mormyridae; genus Brevimyrus; species Brevimyrus niger. Next base: position 30,667,765 of record JAABNY020000119.1, read on the forward strand.
GGAAAGAAATCATCTCTAAAGCGGGAGATCCATTTTCCTGAGGGAATGAGTGTGAAAGGGGGCGTGAGCTGGGTGGATGGCGTCCCTGGTGACAGTCTCAACCCTCCCAGATTAGTACGAGTTGAGAAAGACCATATGAATGATCTTTAAAGCTGTCCACACAGTTCTTTTACATAGTTTGGGGGCTGAAGCAGTTAGTTTACCTCTGCGCAGCGTAATGCGCATCCAGTCAAGATGCTCTCAGTGTTGCAATGTAGCACTCTGAACCTGCAGGAACCAGTGACTGTAGATGTTCTGCATTGTAGCACTCTGAGCCTGCAGGAACCAGTGACTGTAGACGTTCTGCATTGTAGCACTCTGAGCCTGCAGGAACCAGTGACTGTAGACATTCTGCATTGTAGCACTCTGAGCCTGCA
>JAABNY020000119.1:30690803-30705042 GCA_015164015.2 Brevimyrus niger
GAACAGGCTCTGCAGTCAGTCGTCACGGCCAACTGTGAGCCCTTTTGTCGGTGATTACGGTGTTCTCACCACGGAGCGCTGCTCATTCAGCTCAGGTTGGAGGTTATTCCCTCGGCAGCCTGGGTGAGCTGCGGAGACATGTAGCCTAAGTCAGCTGGAGCTGCTTTAACACGGAGAACTGCGCAGCTCGCGGCTTTGCACATATGTGATCTGATTGACCAGATATATATGGAAGATCATATGAAAAGTATAGTGAACGTACCTGCACAGCAGGAGACAAGGACTAGCAACGTGACCCCGGCAGAAAGCATCCTCTCCCGTCCGTCCTCAGATACGCACGATATGCGATGGGGACGGACCGACTCTGCTCTTATATCCAACACCTGCCCAATCACACACGCTCCAGGAAGCGGATGCTATGTCAATACGAAGTCTAACAGTATCAGATTAATAATAACAATGTTAACAATTAATATAGGTTACGTAGAAGAAGACCATTCCCCAGTCATCCGCAGTGCGTAACGTTCATAAGGATCATAATGGGCTCCGTGTTCAATCAGGTAGGATCGAGAAGAGAATCCAGCTTGTTTTACTAGGAAATATCTGGATTTTCGGCAAAGCCAAGTCGCATGAAGTGCTAATCCTCATTCTGACCGCTTTTAATGACTCGGGATAAATGTCCTGGTCCCGATCCCCAAGGTGCACCTGGTAAGAACTCAAACATCGTAAAAGCCACACTCCTTCATTCATGTTCACCGTCTTCCAGCTTAAGGGGGCAACAGGTGGCTGAATGGTTACGAGCGTCAGTGCATGTTTGCGGAGCTTTACGAAAGGACACCCGAGCAGAGCAGGTCTCCGAAGATGCTCCGTCTGCCTGCTGAACCAATTATTTCCCGAATTAATGCAGCACTCGACCACAGCCCTTAAGTTTTATTATTCGCCGAAACATAAATTTCGAAAGCATATGTAAAAATATAAATCGACTATTCCGCTGTTGAACTATCAGTTATATATCAGCTGAATTTGTAAGTACGAAAAATAAAATATGTTAAGCATATCCATGGGGGGGGCTTTGTATTTCTCATGCATGCATGCAAACCAAACAATCTGTAGTAATTAACCGAATTTGAATCACGAATTATGGCTTCCCACATTATGAAAAAATGACAATTAAGAAAAACGATATTTGTTTGTATCTCGTGTTGAAATGATGCCCTACTTTATCTTGTGCAATAATTTCAGATCGGCGCACTTAATTTTTCAGCGGTGCGCTTTGCCCCTCCCTAAACTCTGTCAGCGACTTCCCCACAGCACAGCAGTCAATTTAATGTGGTGCAATAAATACTGATGTTTCATTTCCATAAAACGTTTTGCTAATCACTGGACATATTTCGTTAGGAATTCCACAGTACGCAAAGTATATGTGCATTTTGTGTGTTCATATTTGTATTAAAAACCACGTTGCAGTTGTTTTATAGAATGATGTGAGTTTTATCGATCATAACCCATACTATTTCTATATTTATATTTGACTTTTGTATTTGTATTTACAGTAGACTACTTTTCTACCATACAAACGGCCTGTTCATAGACAGGGGCGTCGTAGTGGGGCGGGGAAAGGGGACTGAGTTACCAGGGCCCCATGTGGTGGGAGGAATCTGGAATTTTATTTTCCTTTAAATATTAATATTATTCAAAGATCACAATAAATGTTGCTGACTAATGTAAATGTAATTTTTGTAGAAAAATAAATGGCTGACGGATTAAATTGTGTCGTAGCTCACAGTGCCTGAGGAAATGCACCCTTACCACTTGCAATGGTTTAGTCTTCACCGGGCTTTTTAACTAGGCGCATTTAATTTAGCGGTCATTCTGCCGAAACAGCTGAATATGTGCTGGAAGGTGATGCCAAAGAAAGCTAATTCCGGTTTTCAAAAACGAAAAGAGAGGCAAGCAAGAAACAAAAAGAGAAATGAGGGAAAGCAACTGCTTACCCCAAGAAAGGTGAGCCCAAATGTGAAAGATAATAGCCTACATTAAATGAACTGTGATTATTAAACACTTCAATACCACCGCGAAATTACTTACCATTGACATGATGTAGATAAATAAATATTTTCAAAATGTTGTATAAATATTTTTTATTTTTGCTTAACCCCCTGGGTTCCACGGCATCGCGTATCTTTCTCGTCTATTTCAGTTTATATCGCGCTGAAATGTTCGTGTAGAATCATGGAAAACGCTGGCTAAATCTGTAATCTGTCCTAATTTCAAAACGTCTATTGCCGGGGGTATTTAAAGTTTTTAAAAATTACCTGCATGGGGGGGGGCGTGTAGTACCGCCTTCGTGTGAAAATCGCTCTTCACAGCCGCACTTCCGCGTACTGAAATCGCATTCGCTTGGTAATTTGATAAAAACGCAGCGGTGAAACCGTTTCAAAAGTGTTCAATTTTCATGCAGGCCTATGATGTTGGGCTGCCTTTGGTGATATTTTCTGTTGGAGCTTTTAATCATTCTACAAATAAAATCAAATTTTAGTGAAGTCTTGTGTGATTAAGCGGTTTTTTTTGGGGGGGGGGCATGGGCACTGTTTGTGCACAGGGCCCGAAATTTGGTGCTACGCCCCTGTTCATAGAGTTGATTGAAATTTCTGTGCTTAAATAGGTTAGTATGCTATTTATTATTCATCTTCTTCACGAAAAGTCAGTAACACATTAATCAGGATAATAGGACTTTAACTGCAGCATAATTTATCCAAATTCCCCAAAAACTAATAAAAATTTGGCTCATCTTGGGCAGAAAACTCCTGGGCTGAAAATGAATCCCACTTAGTGCCTGGCAGAGTGTCTCACCTGTGATAAGTGGCATTAGGAATGTGCCGGAGAACCTTTCCTGTCTCACTTCATTACCCAGAAGCCTTTCCCGTCCTGACATTGTGACGCTGCCACAGCATCCCTGCTTCCCGTCTCACTTCATTACCCAGAAGCCTTTCCTGTCCTGACATTGTGACGCTGCCACAGCATCCCTGCTTCCCGTCTCACTTCATTACCCAGAAGCCTTTCCTGTCTCATTTCATTACCCAGAAGCCTTTCCTGCTGCCGTATGACTCTGGACATTAAGGGCAAATCTGAAACAGTCAAGCACCATCACGATTTACTCATGGCTCTCCGTTTGAATTTCGTTATAGCTAATTTCTGATTTCTTGCACTCTCTTTTAAAATCCCGATTTTTATTTGCCGTGATTAAAAATGGGTGCACTGCAAGACTGTAGTACACAGTATACATTAACCCAATATAAACCCAGAACATTTACTTGTACGCTCTATTTAATCCAATGGCCAGGTAAAACACCACTGACATGCAAAACATCATAGGAAGCTAAACACTAAATTTACCTAAAATTATGGTTAAGAAACTGCAGAAAGATCACCAAAATTCTAATGAGGTAAAATTAAATAAAAACACACTGAGCATGTCCCCAGACAAAACTAGATCAGGGGGAAATGAAAGTAATGAGGTTTATTAGCTTATAATTAGGCAAAAGACAGAACTGGTTCATATATAGCCGGACAAGCACTATCGTCTGCTCAGACGGCCAGTCTCCTGTCTGGATATCCAGTGCATTAGCAATAGCACGATGACCATATAACAGAAATGTAAGTGAACATATAGCTCTAATATTAAAACAAAAAACACTAAAATCAGAGATTATTTTCACTCCTAATTTCACTTGTGTGACACACACAAGATGTTATACTAGCTCCCTCTTGTGGACAAAATAGTGCTCGACATTCATATTCACACATATAATTCTGGAAAAAATGAAGAGACCACACTATATATATATATTTTTTTTAAATATGCATTTTTAAATGCTTGATTAATCCTGGTGCTCCTGGCAGAGGCTACACTGAGCAGCAGGCTGCTTCCAGGCTCAATGTTTCCAAGTCAGCAGTACACAAGAACAAAGTGAAGCAGGACATACTGACAATGACCAAAAACCAGCCAGGTAGAAGACAGAAGGAACTTTCTAATGCCAGAGAGGACCATCAACTTACCGAGCAGTGCCTTATAAATCTGATGATGACCTCAAGTGACCTTCAAGAGGAATCAAGGAAGAAGACCTTCAACAATAAAAAGCAGGGAAGAGCCAGGCTGGAGTTTGCAAAAAAAAAAAGTATATTTTACACAGGCGCATAAGTTGAGAAATAAGTGAAACTGAAAATTTTGCTCTGGTCTCTTAATTTTTTCCAGAACCATACACGTCTGCTCAGTGATATTCAGGCCTCACAGCTCCGCCCCTCATCTACGGCAGCCTGTAAGCCTTCCTGCTGAGCAGCCACTTGATAGACAACAATGGATGATGGCAGAGACTCCGTGGAAACTACCAGCCGCCAGCTGCTTTCCGGCCGCTTTGACTCCAGGCCTCCCCGTGCGAAGCACACGAGAGAAAGCAAGCTGTCTGAGGGTCGGTCTCGCAGTCTCACTGCAGGGTAGAGCGGACCAGTAAGTCCTGTCCAGAGGGAATCTGGCACATGGCACACACGGGCCCATCAGGCTGTGGCATTCAGCCGCAGCCCATAGCAACAGCACCTCCTGCAGACCAAATAAGAAACTGCAGGATGTTGGTTCTCTTCCAGTCAGCGTCACAATACCTGTACTAAGAAAGCCAAGGGTTTGGCAGACTGTATAAAACACACACCCCTGCCTTCAGTTGGGTGGGGGTGTGCACAGTCAAATCTAACAAACAATTAAAGAAAATCCGACATCGAAGACTGAAGACATGATTCTGCTGGTCCAAACCGCGGGGCAGTGGCCCAGTCTGCTAGAGCGACGGCGGAGAGGATATATTTTCAATCGCATTCAGTCAGTCAGACAGAAAGGTCTCCTGCTCCAGGGCAGAGGGCAGGAGGGAGAAGGAGAACGGGACGAACTTTACGCCAGCACCACTGTAGAACTTGTTCTGGAACTCCACCCTGAGAAAGGAGACATGCAAGGAGTGACACCGGAACAGGGGCAGAGGAGTGTGATAGGAGTGAGCGTGTCTGTACTGACCAGTGCAGCCGCAGAGCGTGCAGGAAGGCAGACAGACCCTCCATCAGCAGCAGGATGGTCACTGTGAGCGTGGCGAACACACCCAGAACGGGCACCAGCAGGAAGGTGGCGCTGCCAGAGTCCAGCCGCAGGGCAGGACGCATCACCATGGACCAGAGCACCTCCGACAGCTCTGCCAGACAGCCGCAGAGTGACAGGCAGCCAGAGTCAGAGCTTTACACACAGAACCACAGGCATAGCTCTACAGTCACACAGAACCACAGTCAGAGCTTCACACAGTCCCACATAACCACAGGCATAGCTTCACACAGTCACACAGAACCACAGGCATAGCTTCACACAGTCACACATAACCACAGTCAGAGCTTAACACTACGGTGACCACCCAATCCATGTAATCAGGGACACTACGAGCTATGACAGGATTTGCAAATTACCATTCTAACCATTTCAATTAAAAAGACCTGGAATTAATTTAATTTAAGAGTTCTTGCTGTGTGTTGATTGGTCAGTCTCCTATAATAATGCATGTGTCACTAATGTTAAAGTGAAACAGCTGGATGAGTCTTTTAATCAAGGGAACAAACTGGCACAAAGGACGCCACAGACTGTGGAATGCTCTCCCTGAGTATCTGAGGACGCCACAGACTGTGGAATGCTCTCCCTGAGTATCTGAGGACGCCACAGACTGTTGATGCTTTTAAATCTGGTCTTAAAACTTATCTTTTTATCAGAGCTTTCGGGTTGAATTAATTTTGTAGCACTTTGAGATTTGTTTCAAATATAAAGTGCATTATAAATAAAATGTATTATTATTATCAGATCCCAGCCTGTTCAGTCTCAGTCTCCAGCCTCCGTTGGAATGCTGGAAAGGTTCTGGTGGAAGTGTGAGTTGAAGATCTGCTGGACAGGGGCCTCAGCCTCACTATACGTTTGAGTACCAGGTCAATCCGTCTTTTTCTCCCTCCATCTGACTCAGCTCGCTACCAGGTGGGGATCACCCAAATGTCGAAGACGCACAGTCATAGTGATGATGATATGACTACAAAAAACCATCGAGCTGCCGTCTGGGGCACTCTGGTGTCAAGTGTACTAATGAGTACCCTTACGTTCAAACATGGTGTTCATTATGAACAAACTGTGCTTAGCACAGAAGGTCCAGGGTAACTCCAGAGTGGAATAGAGTCTGGCCCCTCCCCAGGAGATCTAAATGGTATCTTTGTACCTCCTACACTAGCTCAGCCTCCCTCCTCACCAGAGATGTTACATCCCATGTCCATAAAGCCGGTTTCAGCGGCTGGGTAACATTCCACCAAGACCCTTGCCTTCGGCCCGCAGCCCTGTCCAGCCCACATGAACACATACAGTGAGACAGAACTTTCAGAGTCACACACAGGCAGAGTCAGACCTGTGCACCATCAGTCACACGCAGCCATGCACTGTCAGCCTTCGGTCACAGCTTTGGTGTCACAGAAAGTCACCGGCATCACGAGTCACAGAGTCAGTGACAGAGTCACAGCACATTGCCCCAGTGTGCCAGTCATATACACTCACGCACCGTAACCATTCTACAACTATATGCATACATGACCTGTGTATCACCGGCATCGTGGCGAGTACTCACGGGCATGTGCTAGGCTTAGTGCCCAAAGCCGCAGGTAGGAGGCGCTGTTGCTGATGCAGCCTAGGCAGTACTCCATGGTGTGGATAGACTGATGTAGAACCACTTCCCCCAGATCAAACTGCCACAGAGAGGTATCGCCTGTGATTCATGTGCACGTCCTCCTACCGGCATGTCAGCCCAAGCGCTCAAGTCTCAGGTTCGAACTCAGTAACGCTACAGGATCCACATGGTTCAGCATGACAACCATCTTCAGCGGACATGAGAGGGACACACCGGCGTATGACCTCATAGGCGTATCTCCTATGAGGTCATACATTACACTGGTATACAGGGATTCTGGAGCCAACAATGTCGGAACGGTTTTACATTAAGTCTATGGTGCCGATTAAGAATATGACTTTGATTTGCCAGATTGGTTCTAGTTTCTGAGATATTTAATAGTTAATTAATTAAAAGCATTCAGAATCGCTTAAATAGTTTTATTTTAGATACAACTAGTAAGTAAACAGTCTAACATCAACCAGAAAAAAGAAATTTAAAATATCTAACAGTGACAGGAAAAAGTTATGTATGATTTGATTAATTAATACAATATTATTTGAGTTAGCTTTTAGTGTTTCCGTGCTCAGTCTTGAAGGAATTACCCGTTTTGTCCAAAGCCTTGACAAATTGCTTCATCAGTCCTAGCTTAATATGAAGCAGTGGGAGAATGATTTTGTTCTTGTACACCAGTGGCTTTTTGATATTTCATTGCCTAAGATATCGTTGAGTGAAAAAAGACAGACCACCAGTGTTCAAAATACGGGGAGGGGGGGGTCCAACACCCCCGATTAACCCGTGAGACCCCCTGAAAGTCTCAAAAGCAAAATGTTAATAGGGAGATGGGGACCTCCCCCCCCCGAATACGGACAGGTGTTTCACAAACTGGTTATCGCACACTGGTTATCGCACACTGGTTATCACAAACTGGTTATCGCACACTGGTTATCACACACTGGTTATCACACACAAGTCGCATTGGGGGGTGCATTATTTTCATGGATGTCAAAAAACTAGAACCTATTCAGCAAAAGTAACGGGAGTTTTGGATGCAGCAGCCTCAAAATACCTTAAATCTATTCAAAAAACCTTGGCACCTGAATTCTTTTTCGTAGACCTGTGTTATTGTTCTCCTGCTCGTGGTTGATCTACGGTTTACCTCTGGCTGAATCTCCCTGCTGGCGGGATCACCGTGGGCTCCTCCTTCTTCTGCATCGTGGTCCCGCATCACAGACACATCATCCTCACTGCCGCGACGCACTCGTTCGTACCCCTGAGCACAAACATGCACGCGCATCCATATAGCTGAACAAAGGCACGTATGGCTTCGTGGGTCTGTACCCTGAAGCACAGATGCGCTCAGACACTCACCCGGTACACCCCCAGGCTCCTGCCCCCCTGGTGTAGCCAGTAAAGGTACAGTGGTTTTCCCAGAAGCAGAACTGGGATGGACAGGAAGGCCACGAGCAGGAGGAACGCCTGCAGGCCTGTCTGTGAGACCAGAGGACATGAACAAAATGTTACCCTCCATCCCCCGGGAATCAGCAGCTGAAGAAGGGCCTCATATGCCATTCATTTTGTGTATAGGACTGGACAACCAACACACATATAAATACAATAAAACTAATGATAATTTTAATATATATATATTAGAATTATTTATTGATAGATCGATTTTGGTGGTCTCTTTTTGTCTTAGAACAATCAAGTTGAAAATATGAATCTTTATAGCAACTGATAGCTATGTCCAGCACTGGACCATGGCCTATCGTATGATCCTGTTGGAGACTAGCAATCACTGAATCATTATAATACTTGATTATATACCTTGACTAAAATATACTTTGACAGTCATTGATGTTAAAGCAGAAATAACAAAGGTGAAAGTCAACCGACCAAAATGATGTGCGGAAGTCGACGGCCGATATTCCGGCAGCCTCCTAACCCTAACCCCCCTAACCCTAACCCTAACCCCCCTAACCCTAACCCTCTCCTCCTTTCTTTGCTTGATACACAAACTGCCGCAGATGAATTACACTCTGTGTCAAGGCCAATAAACTCCTCTTCACTATTTGCTTAAACCCTTTCATAAGTAATGAGGTCTGGGCCGCAGGGCAGTGATCCTTCAACATCTTTGGTGATGGAACCATGTCCATTAGAACACCTATAGATCCTTTCTGACCTAGGAGCTTTATTCTATGATTTTAAGAAAAAGTTAAAAAAATAAATGTGAACATGCTACACCAAAACAAGGCACAGTTCTTAAGCAGATGGCTTCTGATGCAGTCAGGCCTCAGACTTTTACTTATACTAAGAGTCCTGCAGACGTTCCTTTCAGCTGGGAACACTGCATTCTGGGAAATACTCCCCGAATGACTAAAAAGCATAGGTTTGAGTCATCAAGCCATCGCACAATCCGGCGGCAGAGTGACCTGAGGCCTGGCCACAGGACGGCTTGCCTGGAGAGACTCCCACCTGGCCTGGGTAGAGGGGCTCCAGAGCCTGTCCCTGCATGAGGAACATACTGATGAAGTGGACGAGGATGCTGGGTGCCAGCCAGGAGTCCCGCGCTGAGAATGCCAACCACTTGTAGACCACCATGAAGACCAGATAGCCAAAGAGGCACAATAGGAAGAGCAGTTCTGGCAGGAATAACAGGAACAGGCCGAACTTACGCCTGAAATAGCTGGGTAAATGCAGAGAACAAATCAGAATTAGGGGTTTATAAAGGAGAGAGAGCAGCCATAAAACATTAGTACCAGATATCAATACAGTAAAGATCAGCCTCCAGACTTTAGTCCCAGTTGCCAGTGAAGGAGAGACCAGCCTCCAGACTTTAGTACTAGACACCTGTAAAGGAAAGACCAGCCTCCAAACGTTAGTACCAGATGCCAGTATAAGAAAGACCAGCCTCCAGACATTAGTATTTCATGCCAAAAACATGGAGAGACTAGGCTCCAAACTTTAGTACCAGACACCGGAAATGGAGAGACTAGGCTCCAAACTATGCCAATAAAAGGAAGACCAGCCTCAAGACTTCAGTTCCAGATGCCAGTAAAAGACAACCCAACTTCCAGACTTTCTGAAAAATGACATTCTGTAAAATGACATCACTATCATTATGGCAATGAAACACTGGACACTCACATGTGGTTGAACACCCCTAGGATGACCCCAAAGGTCATGTGGCAAACTCCTAGGATGATGGACATCTTCATCTTATAGGAGTTGAGGAAAGTGAGACGGTTTGAAGCCAAGTTCCAGATCTAACAGAAGAAACGTGAAGCAGGTAAGTACCCAGGAGTACAGGCATGCTCGTGCAGCTCGCGCCCGTGTGCATAAGCCCGGGCATCTTACTGGATCGATTCCCACAGGGTACGGTCCACCGAAGACACCTGTGACGTTAGGGTCAAGCGTGAGGAGGCTGTTTGTGTGGAGAGTTGTATTCCTTTGGAGGAAGCACACAGGTTATGAGAGGCAGTGTACTCTATACCCAGCATTGGGGGGCAGCTGTCCAGTTCAACATGATTTTTACCGGCGCACAATGGATTCATTTAGGCAGGAGTATAGCTCAGATTCACATCAATGTATCTGGCTGCTATATCAAAAATTCACACATTCGAAGAATTCAAGTAAACTACAGTATAGAAACCGCACTGGTATCGTTGTGAATAAACCATATAACCTGATGTCATATAGAAAAGTGGTGGGAACCCAGGGGAGCATCGAGCTACTGAAAACATCAGGGGTTAAGTCAAGTTTACCTGGGGCTTGACTATTTTTTTGTTTTATTTTTTTTTAAGGAAGATTGGAATCGGGGATAAAATACTTGGGGTAGGGCTTAAAATAATTGGCCACAAGTGACTGGGCCTAACGACGCCAGTATGTTAACCTAAAGCTGCCCAGTCCCTTCTGGAGTCCCTCCCCCAATGAAGCAAGGGTGGGGCGCTTACATCCATGGGCCCTGGGCGAACATAGCCCTCACGCTCCAGCCTGAGCCGAAGATGTTCAGTGACTTGGAGAAGCAGTCGTTGTAGATGAGTCCCGTGTACATGGAAAAGAATCCCATCATCAGGATTATGTAGCGTCCCTCAAAAAGAATTCTCCATATCTGCAGCAGAAGAGGACACATTGTGCAGACAGGTAACTTTGAGAAAACCACACTGAAGAAACAACTCTGAAAAAAACACTGTGCACACAACCCAAGCACACAACTCCAGGAGAACAACACTGTGCAAGCAACACCAGGAAATCACCACTGTGCAAACAACACCAGGGCACCATATCACAAAGCTGGATTTAAGGTAGTCTGGGTAAATGTAAGTGAATCAAGATAAAGTCCCTTTCAACTGGGATGCCTTAAATCCAAAATGATATCTACCAGACTGATCTCACTTTGTGAAAAAAGCTCCGGGAGTAAAACACTGTGGATACATTTCCATCAAAACAACACCTTGCAAACAAGTCCAGGCACACAACACCAGAAGAACTACAATGCAAAGAACTCAAGGGAAACAATACTGTGTAAACAAGCTGAGGAATACAACACTGCTCAAACAACACTGCACAAACAACACTGCACAAACAACACTGCACCAGGAAAAGAACATACAAGAAAAATATTCTGGAGAAACGACTCTGGGAAAACGACACAGGAAAAACAAAAATCCTTCAAAAGGTCGAGCAAACTTGTATGGATACAATAAAACCACGCAATCAAAAACAACATGCAAAACACAAAAGACAACCAAAGAAGATGTCTGGGAAATGGCCATGTACATATAGAGCCCCTGACCTCATTCCTATGGAACTTCAGAGTCGGACTCTTCTCCTGCACCAGCATCCACAAGGCTAGGACAGTCATCACGGCTCCATGACCCATGTCCCCGAACATGACGGCAAACAGGAAGGGAAAGGTGATGACGGTGTATGGAGCTGGGAACAGGACAGGCCGGTACACATGGTCAGTTGGGCAGATCCTGTGGAACTGCCTGCCCTCAGCCCCTCCCATCCCACCCCATCTCACCTGGATTGACCTCCCTGTAGCTTCCCACTCCGTAAGCATCCACAATGTTCTGGAAGCCGGAGGTAAATTTGTTGGTGTGGAGGAGGGTGGGGGGTGTTTCACTGCATGGGATCCGATTTACAAAGGAGGGAACAACAGCTCCACTTTTTCTCTGGGGGGGGAGGGGGGTAGATTATTAAAGGTCTGGAATAACCCAGAGAATCATGTGTAGAGAAATTTAACCAGAAAAACGCCCAAAAACATCATGAGATGTTCATCAACTCAAGGAAAGGACCCCCACTCACCGACCCCTCCTCCAGGGTCCCCACTCACCGACCCCTCCTCCAGGGCCCCCACTCACCGACCCCTCCTCCAGGGCCCCTCGCAAGGTGGACAAGGCTGACACCGGGCACCACACCTCTGCGATCAGGCACTTGTTGGTGACATCAAAGCTGCACATGTTCAAAGTGTGGTAGATGGCCTTCATCTTTTGCACCTGGATGGCCCACGTGTAGACAGACTCAGAGGCCTTGCTCAGGACTTGCCTCAGATACTCCTCAGTCCTACTGAGCACCTAGGGGAGAAGAGGGATCCAAGGGATCCATGCCATAGGGAGGTTAACTGGGCGCGCCTGCCGGACCAAAGCACACAGGAAATGTGTGGACATTGACAGCTGTGTGATGAGTAGCACTATAGTAAGTTAAAAATAAATATGTCAGAGCAATGCAGGTACTGCCTCTAATAGCATCACACAGACAGGGTAATACTGAGGTACCCGGTACAGGTGTCCATTCCCATCTAAACAGCCCCAGCATGTTGGAGGGTCAGTGATTTCCTGGCTCATAACAGTGCAGAATCTGTGCCGAAATGACTGGCGTGCCCAAGTAGGTGATACACAGCATCAAAAATCAGGCGGAGCTTCCCAAGAAGAGTGACAATGCACCAACAACACTGGAACAGCGCCGCCATGCTAAGCTATGCTAACAGCAGCCAATATCATACATACAGTGTGCAGGTCCTGGATGCGGGTGGCCAGACTCTCCATCACATCACATCGCTCCTCGTCGCTCTCGGGGTGGGGGTACAGGTGGCAGTGGTAGCTAAGAGGAACACCTCACTGTGTGAGACCTACATGAGCTCATTAAATTGGTTGGAGGTCCACAAAAGGCTCAGAAACATAAGACAACTTACCTCTGACATATCTTCTGGACCTTCTGTCCAATCTGGTCACCCCAAAATGAGATGAGGAAGACAACGGTCTCCGTGCTTTCCCCCTGAAAATGCACAAAGTTACGGATGCAGCTGGGGCAGAGCAATGAGACGTGGACATCAGTACGCATGACACTACTGGAGAACTACATTGGGTATCCATCCAAGGTCACAAACGCGCTTTCAGGTTAAACCCAGAGTGATACTCAGTAGCTCCTAGAATGACTGAGCTCCACTGATCTCATCAAGTTCATAGAGATACCGTGTAATATGGAGCGAGCTGCGCTGATCTCACCGTGACAGGATCCTTGAGGCTGTCCTCCATCTCGGAGCAGCTGAGGATCATGTACCCCTTACACACCCGCCACAGGAGGCGCTCAAACGCCTCCACCTTCACACGGGGGATGAGCCCGGAGATAAACCTGCAGCAGGAAGATGGTCAGCATGCCAGGAGGAGGGGAGTGAGCATCTTAACCCTAAACCCCAAGCCCCTGTGTCTGTGTTAGTGTCTCTTGGTGTTTCTGTGTTTCTTTGCATCTTTGTCTCTGTGTCTCTGTCTGTCTGTCTGTCTGTGACTATGACTGTGACTATGACTATGACTATGACTATGATCTGCCTACCCCAACTTCGCTCCCAGACGCTGCATGCTGGTGTAGCCTGTCACAGAGTCCTTCTCCAGCGAGGGGAACTCTTCATACTGAGGACCCAAGGGCTCCCGCTGAAGAGGGAGAGAGACATACAGACTCACAAGGAGAGTCACAGTCACTGAGTCATGGTCACGGAGTCACGGGGAGAGTCACCATCCCAGGGTGACATTGAGAGAGTTATGGTCACAAAGTCAGACTCAGAGGAGCATTTGAGACTAACAGGAAGCAACCAGGCTTGCACCCAGTGGGGGCTGGCCGGAGGGAGTCATGCTCACCTCAGCATTGCGCTTCACAAATGTGTGGGTGACCTTCAGCATGTGTGTATACTCTGTCAGCTCCAGAAGGTTCTTCTGCAGCTTCTCCTTGTTCGTGGCCACCTCCCTCAGCTCCACCTCGAGCCGCTGGAGCTGCTCCTGAAGCAGGTGTGGTTCATACGATTAGGACCACGCCGCACACCGTCAAAGCCTCCAAACCGCTGCTTGGTAACGAGACTGAGAGGCGGAGGCCTGTACACAGCCGAAAAGGTGGATGGACAAATAAAGAGGGACAAACAGACGGAGATGGAAAAAGAGATGGGCGGGGCAGGCACAAACACAGGCTGGTGGACACAGAGAGACAGAGAGACAGGCACAAACACAGGCTGGTGGACACAGAGAGAC
>JAABNY020000119.1:30851686-30861750 GCA_015164015.2 Brevimyrus niger
GTGATGGGATTAATCGCTCTTCCTCTTGCCTACAGACTCCTGCCAGCTGACGCTGGACCCCAACACAGCACACAGATGCCTGTCTCTGTCAGAGGGAAACTGGAAGGTGACATGGGGGGAAGACCCGCAGCCATATCCTGATCATCCAGAGAGATTTGACTTCTGGAACCAAGTTCTTTGCAGAGAAAGTCTGACTGGTCGCTGTTACTGGGAGGCTGAGTGGAGTGGAGTAGCCTGGATAGGAGTGACTTATAAAGGAATCGGGAGGAAAGGACACCGTGCTGCCTGTGGGCTTGGAGTCAATAATAAGTCATGGATGCTGCGCTGCTCTCCTGACAAATACTCTGTCCGACACAATAATGAATGGACTGACATACCCATAAAGCCCTCAGGCTCCCGCAGAGTAGGAGTGTATCTGGACTGGGCGGCTGGTACTTTGTCCTTCTACAGAGTCTCCTCTGATGGACTGACCCTCCTGAACAGCTTCACCCCCTCATTCACTGAACCCCTCTGCGCAGGGTTTTGGGTTCCTTATTCAAACTCCTCTGTGTCCCTGTGCATGCTGGGATAGCTCACTGTGTGCTGGAGGAATTACTTTTGCCTTATCAGAGAGTCACATGTTGCTGCTTCTCCATGGAAAAAAGGTAAAATCTGCTTTTTAACCAGTATAACCCTTTTTACTGTCTGAAGTGTGACGTATGTCAGACAAAATAAGTGACTGGGTTCAGCAAACTGAACAAACTGTAAAATGACAATTTTTCTGTCTGATTAAAATGTATTGAAATGTAATCCTGATTATTCGGGGGCTTTTCCCCTCCCCTGTATATGTACATTTTATATATTTATGTCTGTATACTGTATTTGCTCCCTTTATGCTGACAATACAGGCTTCCTATTCAATCCTATTAATGTCCTGGTTCAGGTCTACTCAAAGCGTGAGGTAACTGGGTAACATAAATCATATAATACAATTAAATAAATTCACTTTACTGTAATTGAACATAACAAACAGGATTAGATTAAATCAGCATACATAATAACCATGTAAAAGAAGACGGGAGACATAACAGCTAAAGCAAAACCCTAACCCCTCTATCCAGGGTTTTGTGTTTTTCTAGACTCTTCAGTGTCATTGTGACATGTTGCTGGTTCTCCTGGCAAAAAGGTAAAATCTCTGCTTTTTAACCTTTATAATCGTTTTTACTCTGAAATGTATGTTTGACAGAAATTAATGTCTAATGTGTGTTCAAGATGCTGAATAAACATGAAAAATATCACTTTATATTTTTTATTGTTTTTCTCTCTGACTAAAATGTAACTAAATGTAATCCTGATGAGTGGGGGGAGCTTTCCCCCTTTCCTGTAAATGTACATTTTATATATTTAAGCCTATTTACTGTCCTGTCCTATTAATGTCCTGCTTCAGCGTCACCCAAAGCATAACTGGGTAATATAATGAAACCACAGTCTGGTGGATTAAGTTAAATTCACTTTACTGCTGCAGCTAAACATAACTTACGCAATGACACTAAATCAATGTATATAATAACTATTTAACTGGAGATATAACGGAAACAAAAATCTTTAAATTGTATTCTGTTACTCTGTTAAATTATATTCTGTTAAAGTAAATAAAATTATTTTTTAATCCCTGACAGTTTCACAGACACCCTCTCTCCCTGACAGTTTGAGACACACACACTCCCCCTCCCTTCCTGTCAGGATCATAGAGAGAGACACACTCCCCCCTCCCTTCCTATTAATTTCACAGACACATACACTCCCCCTCCCTCCCAGTCAGTTTCACAGACAGACACACACACTCCCCCTCCCTATGTCAGTTTCACAGACACACACACCCCATCCCTGTCAGGTTCACACACACATACACACACCATCCCTTCCTGACAGTTTGAGACACACACACTCCCCCTCCCTCCCTGTCAGTTCCACAGATACACACACACTCCCCCTCCCTCCCTGTCAGTTTCACAGACACATACAATGGTGAATTGTTGAGGGAATGATGATGCTTAAGTGGCGAGGTATTGTTACACAGTGAGAAAATGAATATTAATTGGTGTAAAACAGAAATATCGTTCTCCATGACCATAAGTGCAACATACAGTAAACCACAATGACACATAAGACAGATCATAATGAGGGTGAGAGGGGTAATAATTTACAGCACACACACACTCGTTCGCCCTGTGTTGGACTGGCGGCCTGCCCAGGGTGTACCCTGCCTCTCGCCCAAAGATGCTGGGATTGACTCCAGCTTCCCCGCAAGCCAGATAGATAAAGCAGTATAGATAATGTATGGATATATGTTGTGATGGTTTATGTTTCTTGTTGTGGTTTATGTATCTGAATGTACATTATATATACAGTTGCAACCAGATATTTACATACACTTCAGAAAAAACAAACAAACATGAAACCGTTTTTTCTCTTAACTGTCAAACATTAAATCAGTGTAAACTTTTTCTGATTTAGATCAATAAATATTAATATATTTTTCTGCATTTGTTAAATGTCAGAATAAAGAGAGAGAGAATTTTCTAGATTTTTTTTATTACATTCATCAGTCAAAAAAGTTTTGGGTATCCTTCCACAAGCTTTCTACAATAGTTTGCTGGAATTTTGGCCCAGTCCTCTTGACAAGACTGGTGTAACTGGGTCAGGTTTGCAGGCCTTCTTGCTCACACTCGCCTTTTCAGTGCCGCCCACAAGTTTTTTATGGGATTGAGATCAGGGCTTTGTGACGGCCACTCCAATACCTTGACTTTGTTGACAAGCCACTTTGTCTCTAATGTGGAGGGATGCTTGGGGTCATTGTCCATTGGTTAGACCCATTTGCACCCAAGCTTCCACTTCCTGGCTGATGGCTTCAGATGTTGACCCAATACATCCACATAATGTTCTTTTCTCATGACACCATCTATTTTGTGAAGTGCTCCAGTCCCTCCTGCAGCAAAGCAGCCCCACATGATACTACCACCCCCGTACTTCACAGTGGGAATGATGTTCTGAGGCTTCAAAAGCTTCCCTCTTTTTCCTCAAAATATACCATTTATCATTATGACCGAACAGTTCAAATTTTAGTTTCATCAGACCACAGGACATGTCTCCAGAAATTAAGAGTTTTGTGCCCATGTCCAGTTGCAAACTGTAGTCTGGCTTTTTGATGGTGGTTCTGAAGCAATGGCTTCTCCTCCCAGAGTGACCTTTCAGCTCATGTCGGTATAGGACTCGTTTTACTGGTAAAGTGTCGTACCAGTTTCAGCCAGCATCTTCACAAGGTCTTTCGCTGTTGTCCTGGGGTTGATTCGCACATTTTGCACCAAAAAACGTTCCTCTCTGAGACTCAGAATCCGTCTCCTTCCTGAGCAGTATGACAGTTGTACTGTTTGTACATTCCCATGGTTTTTATACTTTCGTATTGTAACGCTGGTTTTGGAACCTCAGCGTTAGCTAGATTTCAGGTCGTGGGTACAGAGGCGACATGGAGACGTCAGACCAAGCTAAACCTGGAAGACTGACTTTCTCTTTATTTATTTTTTCGCGTCCATACAGACAAGTAGTACCGGTGCCTAACAACCAAAACTCTATAGTTCCACTCCCAACGCGTCATATAGTTCCCTTATCTTTATGTGATGTATATAAAATAATCAATAATAAAATTAACATGAAATTATAAAGTAATTCATCTTAATGAAAATAAATCTCCTCTTACAGTATTATTATCTGACTGGATGAACGTGGGACCTTCGGGTATGTGGAAATTGCACCTAAGGATGAGCCACACTGGTGGAGGTCCCAATTCTTTTCCTTTCTTGATCTTCCCATGATGTCAAAGAAAGAGTCTCTGTGTTTGAGGTTTGCCTTTATATGCATCCACAAATATGCCACCAATCTGCGAATTGGCGAGGGAAATAATTATTTGATTCCCTACAAGCCAGGAAGAAATAAGGTCAAGTACAAGTGCACTAACACAACACAAGTAGTACTTAAGTATTAACAGATACCAAACCAGCATTGTCATTTAATGGGATTACTTTTTTAAAAAGTATTCTTGGGTCACTAACCTGTCTACATCTTCAACCTTATCACCATGGGAAATAACAAAGACCTGTCTAAGGACATCAGAGACAAGATTGTTGACCTTCACAAATATGGAATAGGCTACTGTACATGACCATCAGCAAACAGCTTGGTGAGAAAGTGTCAACTGTTGTTGAAATTATTCACAAATGGAAGAAAGACAACATAAGAATTATTAAAATAACAATTACCCTCAGTCAGGGATCCCAAGGAAGATCTCATCTCATGTGGCATCATTGATCTTAAGAATGGTGAGGGCTAACCCCAGAACTTCACGAAAGGAACTTGCTAATGATCTCAAAGCCGCAGGGACCACAGTCAACAAGAAAACCATCAGTAACACATCATGCCATTGCAATTTTAAATCCTGCATTGCTTGCAAAGTAAGCCTGTTCAAGAGGGCCCATGTTCAGGCCAGTCTGAAATATGCCAGTGAACACCTGAGTAATTCCAATGAGGCTTAAAAGAATGTGATGAGGTCAGATGAGACCAAAATCGAGCTGTTTGGCATCAACTCTACTCACTGTGCTTGGAGGGAAAAGAATGCTGACTATAACCCCAGGAACACCATTCCTACCATCAAACATTATGATATGATATGGAAGCATTATGCTTTGGGGGTGTTTTTCTGCAAAGGGTACAGGACATCTGCACCACATAAAAGGAAAGATGGACGGGGCCATGTACTGTACAATCTTGGATGAGAACCTCCTTCCGTCAGACAGGGCATGGGAAATGCATTGAAGGAAAATGGCTAAGGCAGCAAAGGAGTGATTCGAGAAGAAGCACATTAAGGTCATGGAGTGCCGTAGCCAGTCCTCAGACTTTAATCCCATAGAAAACCTATGGAGGGAACTCAAGCTTCCTCTATCCAAGTGACAGTCTAAAAACCTTAAATATTTGGAGGAGGTCTGCAAAGAGGAGTGGATGAAAATCCCTGATGATCTGCATGCAATCCTGGTGACCAACTACAAGAAACATTTGACAACTGTGCTTCCAAACAATGGTTATTCCACCAAGTACTAAAGCGTGTGTTCCAAGGGATTAAATACCTATTTCCTGAGATGAATGACAGCATGGTTTGTAACTGTTAAATGATGATATTTTCTTGCTTGTTTTGTTAATAATCTTTTGCTGTTAAAATAAACTTACCAGTGAAATTATAGACTTCTCATTTTTTGTAATATGGGGAATATTTAATAAAGATTTTCTCATATTCTGACGTCCTTATTTGACCTCCCCAGCCTTATTAAATTAAAAATTAAGGTGGTGCCAGCGAACTCTGGCAAGGCGCTTTAGCAAGCGCACTTGTTACAATACAATGACTCACTAAAGAAAGTAGAAGATGCAAACTGGAAACTGGCTAACAAGAGGGCGGGTGCGGAACAAATGAAAACGATCCAATCAACCGATACACAGAGCAACAACCGAGGGGTGGGGTGAGTTACAATGACAAGCACAGAAGTAATGAGCTGTAAGAAACACTGGATCAGAGAAACACTAACCACACACTGGGAATACTAATTACACTAGGATAAATAACTTGCAATTGAGAAATTATTCTGCACGCCGATTCCGCCGAGTACCAAGTTTGGCTGATATTGTCGTCGCGCTGAAGAGTAGAATGCGTACTTGCATCGTGGTAAGACGTGACCTTTTGAGACAAAGTTTACTTCGTTTTTATTGCGAATTATTTTGTACATCCATTACATTATTTTCATTTTATGTATTATTAGTAATGTATTTTAGGATAAGAACATATGTATTAACTATATACTTATGAATGTAGATTTGAGTACACTTAAAATGATGTTGAACAACGACTTACGAACATTTCAAGTTACAAACGGCCGTTCGGAACGTAACTCATTCATAAGTAGAGGAGCGTGTATGTATGTATATGTGTGTGTGTATATGTAATAATAATAATAATAATAATAATAATAATAATTATTATTATTATTATTATTATTATTATATAATAGTAATAATAATAATGCTTTATTGATCTCCGTGGGGAAATTGTCTTTACATCACTTTTTTGTAGAGTAAGTTGTCTGCAAATGGCAGCCACTCATAGGGGCATGTGCCTGTAAACTTTGTATTCTTATGTTTGGCCTATTTTGATGTACCTAGCTGTGCTGTCACCCAGGCATATTGTATTTTGTTGAAGACGTGATTGCGCGCGAATTCAGGGCGTGGACGTCGTGTATCATCAAGCATTGCTCACCTATTGTGAGATGGGTCATCGGTGTTTATATTTGTAGTTCAGCCGTCACTTTATTGGTATTTAATTGTAATATTTGCATCTTGTGTGCGCGTTGCGTTTAGTGCCTGACAGTAATCTTACATAAGGTTTTTCCAAATGGTATTGCTGAATAGATGCCTTTTCTTTAGAAAACATAATAAAATTGGGGTGTATATCAATCTTGTGTACCCATATTTTAATCCTATTTTTTTAGAATAGGTTCTTTATTTATGAACCAAAATTCATAACCTGTCCGTTGTTCATTGTGTTTCAAGAAGGAATTAAGTAATTTTCCTTTGCCTGCTGGGCTAAAATAAAGGGAAAGGAAGCTAAAAAACTGTTTCCCTTAGTTATGGACATGGGCATTATTTACCCTAATTCCTGTACATCTGGTTAATGTTTTATTATACTTTAGGTTATTTTATGTCTTATTTTGCTTATCAATGGGTTATGATATATGTACTCAGGGTGTCTGCACGGTAGTAAAAGGAAGTAAATGAAATCAGACAAAATTAAGGCCCTTAAAAGGTATTAAAAGTTAGTAAATGGAATTTGACTTGGTAGTAAACTTTCCATCATTCACCTCAATATATGAGTTTCCCATTTGTCTACGTTAACTTCATCTATTAAAAAAATATATAACATACATGCTAGCAGTACCTGACTCGGAATTAATAGCCTATCACAGTGACGCTGAAGCCATTTCTCCGCCTTTTACCTCAGTTAAGCCAGGGTGAGCTAGCGTGTTGATATTAGCAGAGCCTCTGAAATTAGCTAATAGCCACTTCGTGGTGAAATGGGGAAATGTAAGTTTTATTAAAGTTGGCTTGATAACCCGTCATTTAAAGACTGGCTGGTAACACTTTATAATACTGTTCTGTAGTTAACAGGTAAATATGCAGGAACTAAGCAGCAACAAATGAGTAGTGCTTCATTAACACCTAAATTAGTACTATTCACTGCTAAGGAGTTATGCTTTATTATTCATTAGGTAATAGTGAACTAATTATTATAGTAGTTCACTAGTACTTCATTAGGAACTATTGAATATTGAAGGTCTCATTGGGAATTAACTGCTAACTATGGATTATTTCTAATAACTACTAGTTCATTACTCATTCAATAAATAGTGCTTTTTTTGGACTAACTGGGACGTATATGCTACCGTCCAATGGTTTTTGGCATTCTTTTTATTTTGGAAAAACAGGCTTGTTTCTTCCTGTTTGTATGACATACAACTTATTCTACAAAAAATTACAGCCTAAAATATGCATACAGTACCTACATTTTAATTGTTTACCCCACTTCAGTCCGAGTGCCAGGGTTCTTAAAACTGTGCTTTGAAGTCCAACTGAAGGGATGGTCAATCAGAGACTGTTAACTACTGAACAATATTATAAAGTGTTACCGACTGGCTTAAGCTGGTCATGAGGAATGACCAGAAATCATTCTGCAGTACAGTATATGCAAAAAAAATAAATAATAATAATCTAACCTAGAACAGTGTTACTACGATTAAATCTCACCAAGAATCTGCCAGTCATCAGCAGCAGATTTGTGTGCGGGGGGAGCAGTTCCCTATTTATGGAGTAAGATCAGTGCCAAATATATGACAGCGTAGATGCATAGCTAAACCGAGCAAAACAGACACTACAAGCACGCATTGCGCCTTTGAAACGCAGATAAGAGCGCTCGATTCACTGTTTCTTGCGCGCTTCGCAATTTTCTTCTCGCTTTGTAATTAAAACAGGAAGTTACATCAGAGATTAAAGGCGTGGTAGCTGATTTCCGAGAAAAATCAGCTCGGGAGCTGAGAACCCATCCTATCTACGTGCTTGTGTCTGCACAGCACTCGCTGATGACTGATCACAGGATGAATTTCGACACTTTGGAGATGGGAACAGTGGCTAATATCTCCACTCATTTGATTGGTTGTTTAAAAAATTTATCCTGGCGAGCGAGTGAGTGCTGTGCAGACACAAGCGCCTAGATAGGATGAATCAGGGCCGCTTTTAACACAGGTGCAAACAGTGCAATGCACCACGGGCCCCTGCAGTGACAGGCCCCTGTTTGGGATTCGGACGGTCCAAAATTATGGCGTTAAATTAGTGCCAAAACTCGCGCGTATGCACACCCGAGCAGAAACTCAATGTTCTCTACACGCTCACGTTTGCACAGCACTCACTTGCTCGGCGTTAAATTAGTGCCAAAAGTCAAACCATGTGCGCGTGTGAGCTCGCGAGCTGACGGTCAAAAATATTGACTACGATTGGCTATTTGTTTTCGTAGAAGATGAATATAACTTGTCACTGACCACAGTTAAGTTATATTCAATATTTAGTTTTATGGCTTTAATTATCTCCTCCTTGGATTGCCACCTTATCGTGGTGGAGGGGTTTGCGTGCCCCTGTGAACCTGGGGGCTATGTTGTCTAGGGCAATTGCCCCAGGTAGGGTCTCCCAAGGCAATGAGGTCCCGGGGCAGGGGCTAGACAAAGAGCAATCCAAAAAAAAAAAAGGTTGCTGCCCAATTGTTGGTAGTAAAAAATTTTGCGGAGGTAGTAGAAAAAGTAGCAATTTTAATTCAATAAACCCTGGTATTGCATTTTCTAAAAATAATAATAATAATAAAAAATCACACCAAAATAATAGTTAAGAACTTTTATTTGAACAACATAAACAACCAAACACATGGATGTGCGGTTTGGCCCAAGATAAAACAATCGGTTGTCTGTCAAAAAAAATATATAATTTGCTTCATTTAGCTTCATTATAATTTTGCTTCATTTCATTTGCTTCATAATATAAAAATATAATTTGCTTCATCCACAAGACACAGCTGACACGAGTGTGTCATAATTACACTGATATAATTAAGAAAAGAAATGACCAAGGAAAAATATTCATAAGCAATGTTACGGTCCCAAACCAAATTTCAGGAGCAACGTAACATAAGAAAAGGCCACAGACTTTGGTCTGACAATAATTTATTAACAATACAAATTATTCACAGAGGTGACGAAAACTAACTTACTATACTAACTGAACCTAAACCAAAAGTTCAAAAAAAGTTTAGCAACCCATCAAAAGCAACATATCCAAAAAGATAACTTAACAATAAGCAATACCGAAACAAAAAGAAGAAAAAGAAGGTGCCGACATGTCAGTCTGGGGTAAAATCAAGGTAAGAGAGACAGCAGTCTTGGAATGAAGGTGGTCTTTATAGGCAGGAAGGCTGGCCCCAGCCATTAGCTAATCCAGTCACCGACATCCAATCACCACCTACAGGACAAATTCAAACATACACCACAACAGCCCAACCCCGTAACAGTAACTTCACAGCACATCGAACTGGGTGTAAGACATAATGGTAATCTCATTTAGCACATAGAGAAAAACATTAAAATATTAAAGTAATGTCATCGAACATTAAAGTAATGTCATCGAACATTAAAGTATTAAAGTAAAGCACATCGAACTGGGTGTAAAACATAATGGTAATCTCATTTAGCACATAGAGAAAAACATTAAAATACTAAAGTAATGTCACCCTTTACTGTAAAATTGACGGCCATATACTGTTGGAGTTGTCGGCGTCTCCACCGGGTCCGTTGATGGGAAGAGATTCACTGCCAGGACGAGGAGTAGTTGCAGGTCACCGTTTATTTTCCAAAACAATCGCGATTGGGAGCGACAAACTGACATAGACTCAG
>JAABNY020000119.1:31144500-31158269 GCA_015164015.2 Brevimyrus niger
CATGTATGAGCTGTGGAGATCACATGGCATGGATGAGCTGTGGAGATCACATGGCATGGATGAGCTGTGGAGATCACCCTTCAAACCATCCCGGAGACACACTTCTTCATGAATGAACTACACCTCTCTCTGGTGCATTTCCTGGAAGTGATCGATCTTAGAGAATAACAAGCAAGATTACAAACAATGTAGGTAAAGAACGAGTGAGATTTGTGAGTGTTTTCCCAAAACCCTTCATTATCCCAGAATTAACAAATGACCTACTTTAAGTAGTACTTTGCAGACTTCTCCCCAGCCTCCACATGAGAAAAGCACAGACTGTCGATAACAGCAACATTGATTCCATGTATTTCACTGGTGGAATGTGTTATATGATTGTCACACCAAAGACGTGGAAATGTAACAACAAAATTAACTTATTAGAAAAGACATGAAAGCAACTAAAATTAAGGCCAAAATAAATGCAACTATTTGTTGGAAATGTATAAATGGGCTCAAAATATTATGCGGCTGCCTTATAAAAAAAGAACAATGGCAAACAACAATGTAAGAAGGAAGTAGCAAAGGTGTTAAGACACTTTATTCAGGAAGTGGCCAAAAATATATTTCGATAAAATAATTACTGCAATATTGTGCAGCATAGTACAGTAACACAACAAAACCAGCACAGTAGCGTTCAGGGCGGAATCCTAGAGCCCAGGACTTGTACAGGCACTAGAATCACATCTTCCTTAGTCTTGGGTATTATGCTGTTCCTCAGACACAGTTTAGGGATTCAACACAGGAGTCATGCATTTGCTAAGAGGATACCAGCCACCGGTAAACACACCACCCTTCGCCATCTGACACAATCCAAAGCTGTCAGGGTCGGCGCCCGTCTGTCCAGGGCTGCCCTTCGTGTCTCCTCCCCATCCAGCACTCCTACCTGTCTCTCATCTTTCAGCCCTTTCCCCAGGCGGCTGCATGGCTCAACAGGTGGTTTGTGTGGCTCTGATAATATTAACCCCTTGGTCATGGGTTTGAGGATGGCCAGAAGGAGCCTCATCTGGTATTTAAATTATGTCAGTTTTTCCTGTGTTTGGTGTTGTGTATTTTAGCTTTTAGTCCTCACTTTTGATTCACCCTGCTGTGCCTGGTTTTCTATTTGTGTGGCACTGGGTTTTAGTTGAGCCAGGGAAAACATTTAGCGCCCCCCCTCAAAAATTTTGAGGCTGGGCAGTGAGGCTAAACGCGAATGCTATGCTAATTTGAACCTCGAGTGTATACCGAGGCCAGAATATAAAATGTTACAGAAGACGCCTTTGTGAGCCAGTTCCTCTAAAGTCATTTCAGAAAGAAAAGGGTATTTTGAAAGTGGAAGGTTGAAAAAATAAAAATGTGACACACAGTATTCGTGGTTTTTTGTGAATACCCTTTGAAACGGAAACACCGTGACGGAGGCTAAGAAGGTTTATAAAAGCATAATTCCCAGGAGTGTTAATGTGGTAAAATGACAGGTTCATGTTGTTATACCTATTATACATAATTTATATACTAGGGCAGTCTTAATTGTCTACTTGTTAAATGCTTACTTTCTACTGTTTACTAATTGCTAAACACTCATTTATTCTTAAATGTTTATTTATACGGTATCATGGAGCTCGATGGTCTGCATTGCATAATTGTCACTCACTCACTTCTTTGGTTCCCGTTCTTTCTTAATTGTAAGTTTAGCCCCCTGTTGCTTGTTTGTTGCCTCGTGTATTTGATTGGTTAATTGATTTAGTTGCATCCATTCCTTGTTTGCCTTGGTGTTCCTGTGCATTTAAGTGCTTGTCTTTATTTTACGTCTTAGTTGGTCATTGTATTAGGTTTGTCTGAATGCTATTGTGTTATTGTAGATATTTCTCTGTGTTTAAGATTCTGCCTCATTTTATTATCCTGCTACTTGTATTACCCTGTTTCCTAGTTTGGTTACTGTATAAAATTTATAGGTAATGTATGTTTTAAAGTTGTCTTTTTGACCCTTTGTGGTCCTTTTATTGTCTGCCCTCCTCATTGTGTTCTGTTTTGTTGTTAAACCCTTGTTTGTCTCCGAGCCGCAGTTGAATCATCACCTCCTTTTCCCGCCTTCACCATTACCTGGGTCCATAACAAAAGTTGGACCAGAAATACGATTCAGTGTAACTCCGAGGCCACTTGGTCACAATGTCTGTGATGGTTGCAGATCACCTGGACATCCAGGCCTACTGCCAAGGACCATTTTCAACAGGTGCAGATGGGATTTAAGAAGCTGCGAGTATGAAAAGGGTTGAGCGTTCCATCCATCCATTGCAGCTAAAATGCCATCAGTGGCATGAAAGCCAATTTTTTGTGTCATACAAGACTTCCCCTCCTGCTGGAACTGCTGCTGTATGTAGTTGTGCACATGGTGCAATAGAAATGTGATAGATTCATGCACCAATCAGAACACAAAAGCCTTGTTAAGCCAATGTGCATCACCAAAGATCTGCAAGCATCCTCTGGTGCCATGGAAACATAGCTCTGTCAGAAGCTGCACAGTGAACTGAGGGCAGAATTCCGGCGTGTTCTTCATTTTAATTTATCCTGCACCAGACCAAGGAGGCTCATTTCAGGCCAGGCTGGCCCATATGTCGGCCCTCAAAGTCCTTTTCCATGTCTTGGGTTACTTGTATGACTATAAAGTGCCACTGTGGATCACAAAATGACAGTTAAAGTAATTGTTTGATTTGTGGCATTCTTTTAATTTGAATTAGTGACCTGCACAGACTTTTCAACCAAGTGCTCGAAAGTGGGGGGGTTTAATGTACATAGTTTATGTTAACCTGCTGTGTAATTCATGTTGAAATATTAGGCTAAGAAATCAATTCCATTTAAATTCTACTTTCTACGTAGAATTCTACGTTCATATCTGACTCCATCCCGATTCTGTACCCATTTTTCAACCAATTTTATAAAATGAATTAGAATTTCAGTGTCATTCCCAATCCCGAATGCTGAGGGACCCTCTACTATGTTCTCAAATGGCATACAGGTACTAACACAACAAGCAGTTTTTGTGATAAATTATAGCCTGCATTATTTATTGCAACACTGACCTCTTATTATATCATCTTCAGTGTTACTGATCATCATTATGTTGTGTTTTTGTTACCTGTTTATCTCCTTTGGCTGGTCTCCGTGTCTCCATGACAGGACAACAGGCAGAAGTTCAAGTAAAGAACGACTGTCAATTCCTCCCTACCATGTCTGCCTGACCTTCCTGTCTCCTCCCTGGCATGGCCCTTACAAAGCCACGCCTCTGCTCATTCGTCTTCCCTCTTGTTCCCAACCCTCGTGTTAATCTCTCCACCTGCCCCTCATTTGCTTCCTCATCAGTCTTGTATATAAGTGCTTACCAGTCCCGTGTTCCCTAGTCCAATCATTGATGTTGTTGCCTTGTGTTGCCTTCCTCTGTTCCTCCTTCTTTGATGCCTCGAGATCTGCTTTATTTCCAGCGCTTGTTCCGTTGAGTAAATAAAACCCCTTTTGTTTCACAAACACGCCCGTTCTAGTGTCCCTGCTCCCTCCTGACAAGACAATAAAGAGAAATATCACAATATACTTCAGTTACAAAGGATAAAAGAAACAGCTAATTAACAATTGATCTTAAGTACTAGATAACTAACTACCTGGGGTTTGCGAAGCTTTTGGGAACCCCCCCCCCCCCCCCCGCCACGTTCTCCTGAACAGTGGAGCCTTTGTTAGGTTCCTCATGTAGCACCAGAGAGGATCCACTTTTGGCTCCAGAACCACTTCAAGTGATGTGATGTGACGTGTTCCAGAAGCCTTTCTGGATTGATATCTTTGCACCTGTGACCTCATTTTGTTGTACAGGTGCACAATAAACATTACGTTGACGTTGATTTTCCTGCTAGCTTTAAGAAGTCTGGCTGATCTCTCCTGACCTGTTTTTGGCCACTGAACTGCTCTTGACTGGACATACTTTTTTCATCGCACTATTCTGACAACTTAAGACACCAGCATATGGAAAATCTTGGTTTCTGAACCACCTTCTCAAACATCGCCAATCACAACGGGAAACATAGTTGCTGCAATGTGGAATTATTTGTGCCAATAAGATCAATCAGAGTTTGACCGAAATTAAAAATCATCTCAAAAGTATCATTTATAACTTGCAAATGAATGGCAAAGAGCCAGCAGATTGGCTGTGATAATGAAAACAGGTACAGCACTGTTACATTAACAGTAGAGCACTGAACAGAATAATGACTTACGATTACATGACGAAATTAAAATAATGATAATACACAATAATAAAGAATGAGTATTAAGAAAGCGGTTTATACTTATACTTACCTATGAGTTACACCGGAGTAAGTTACACCGGAGTATCTCATCCACGCCTTTTACTTTTCAGTTTTTGTATCCAGCCAATAATGACATTACAAGCCTGTTTCATTTTCCAGCAGGATCTCCATGGTGTCAGTACATCGCCCTGGATGTGTGCCTTTCATTTGGTTGAAAGCTGTCGCTGTTACCTGTTGCTTTTTGTGCTTCTGCTTTGATGCCTGGGATGCTGACAGAGCCTCACCCCTGTGTCCCACGTTCAGGGTTGGTGCCAGTCAGTGTCGCCTCTGTCTGGTTCGCCTAATATGAAAGAGAACGAGAATGGATTTTAAGTTGTGTTTCCACTTCATATTTTTAAAACCAAAGAATTTAATGTCATCAGCCCATAAGGTATGTGCCACAAAAGGCAGAAATTTACTTGTGTTCCCATTAGGTTACATCAGTCACCGTAAAACCATGAACAGAATGGGGTTCATGAGATGCGGCAACATGCAAATAATACCAAGGTCAATACTGCCATTTACGGCAAATAAAACCAAGGTCAATACTGCCATTTACGGAAACTAACACATAGAAACAGCAGCAAGTTCAGCCTTATTCTTACCATTGATCTCCACAAACTCTGACGGTGTTTGATTCTTCTCCATATCCACTCTTGGGATGTTCTGCAACCATTGTTGTCAGTGCTAATTAGACAGAACTTCATGTCTCCTCTCAGGAATTCTTTGGAATTCTAAAGAATCCTTTACCTTTGTCACGAACACTGTTGTTGTTGCAGCTGAAAACAACACAGTCCAAGAGCAGTGACGGGACTAACTCATCTCATCAGAGGGGGAATGCGACAACATGGTGGGCGGTGTTCTTTGCTTCCTGTGGGACATAAATTGCAGCGCTCCAAACTTCTTAAAAAACATCTGATACTGTACAAGCAGCATATGTGATCATCCAATAAACGCCCAGTCCCACTGTTTAGGATGTCCATATCCGCCAAAACTACACTAAAAAACATCTGGGCTTTTAGTAGGTTGGTTGCACAATAGTAGAGGGCAACACACGAACACCAGTTGATTATATTTGAAATTAACATGTCAAAGTAACAAGTATAAATTACTGCCATGAAGCTGTCATTCCAAACCTTAACCAATGGGGACGTACTCCTGAAAAATACACCCACACAAGAGGTTTGTGTTGAGTACAAGCAAAAAATCAGGCAGGGAAAAACCAACAGGGCAAATGAGAAATCTGGAATTGTAAACAAAAGAACATTATCAAATAAAATTTAAAAACAATTTGTTTTCAAACTGTACATTTTATTCAGTGAGTCTTATTTTCTCTCAAATTCCTCTCTGTGGTTAATGTTCAAAACGTTTTGATTTATATTTCCACATTTCTGATTCCATATTAAAATGTGGCTATTACTTCTTGAAATATGGCATTCACTAAAATCCCATACTAAAATTCACATAACCGATGGGAGAGATATGGTCAGGGGAATACGACTCCAAAACTTAGTAATTCATGCAAAACAAAATTAAGTAATAAAAACAGTAATACCAGTGGCCAATAATGTAACTGTATGCATTATAAATGAGAAATAATAATAATATATCAATTATATCATAAACGTCTATGGGTCTTATGTGTCACAAGATTCGCCTACTATCCGCTTTAAAGAAAAGTGCCGAAGTCTCTGATGAGTCGGGAGTATTGAGCCATACTGCAGCTGGCATGTGACCAGGCATGAGCACAATAAAAGTACGACAGATTACAGTAAGAGGAGGAGTACAGAAGGCAACGTGGCTGCAGACAGACTACAACAGGCACATCTAAGTGAATTGAAAAAGGTATTTTTATATGATAATCTGTCAGTTCTTTTTAGGTTTTCAGAATCTAAGAATTTGCTTAGATGTACAAAAAGCTCAATTCTTTTTCATTTAAAAACTAGTTCAATCAATTCAGATAAAAAAACAGGTTCAAAAGTACGAGTCTTTCACAAATCAGACATCGCTTTGCCTGACTTTGATATAGGGTTGGCCGTTTGGATGATATCACAATGATGATATACTGTATCACAATGATGATATACTGTATCACAATGATGATATACTTTATCACACAAGCGCAACATTCACCAAGGCTTCAGATGACACTCGAAATATTTTGCCGGACACCAACTTTTTGGCACCATATGGACAGATTCGAATCCCCCACCAGCAAGTCACCACTGAGGTACCCTGAGCAAGGTACCGTCCCCAAGCACTGCTCCCCGGGCGCTGAATTAGCTGCCCCCTGCTATGTCACGAAAGTCACATATGGGTTAAATGCAGAGGACACATTTTGTTGTTGCGCACTGTGTGCTGTGGTGTGTTAACAATGATCACTAAATTCTAAACATATGGATATGCCAAATTTATATGAATTACTAACTTTTGGGCATCATAAAATGCCTCATTAATATTTTAGGCACAATAGTAATCTGCTTAATAAATTGTGGGCATAAATTATGGTGCCCAAAGGCTGACATCGGAAGCCCTGGTGATTATTGTATAATATAATATCAGTGTGACATCACCCAGCCCTACTTGGATTAGCTGGTGATGTTTCTGGCTAAGACCATGTGACATTTGAAGGCCAGGAGTTGAGCATGAGGGTCTGACTGAGGTGAAATATCAGCCCAGTGTCCTGGAACAGGGGGAGGAAGAGGAGTTGGCCAGTAGTTAAATGAGGAACAATGTTGCCTCATTCTGTCAGTTATTGCCGCTTATTCACTACTCTGTTCGAATACCATTACCAGGCAAGGATATTCTGCATATTCTTGTTTTCTTCCTGTGTTTGAAGTGTGTCACACCATCTCAAACCTAAACCCTCAGATTCTCCGATACTGAAATAGCAGCTAGAACTGTGAACGACTCAAAATTCTGGTGGTCGAATCAGATTCGGTATTTATTTTTATATAGAATATCTGGCAATTAGAAAATCCATTGGCAGTTCCAGTGATTATTTTGCTCGCTGCGACTCCAGCTATTGCACATGCCTCAGATTTGTTCTTTGTTTACGTTATAGATTTGTTGAAATAATGACAGAGGCAGCACACATGTATTTCACTTTAAATCAAGCCCTTTCCTGGCCCACGCAGTTTGGTTGCACATGCTCAGTGTGTGTGCCCTTTCCACAATAGCACCGGGCGACGCAGAAACAGCAGTTGATTACTTTGAATTTACATTTATTTTGATATGTAAAATCACTGCCATTTTAGGTCTATTCCTTTCTGTCAATGCCATGTACAGCGCTATATACATATCTAGGAGTCATTTGAATAAAAACACACCTGATTCTATGGCTGTGAATTGCTTTCTCTTGCCAGCTTCACGGTTAATTCACTGAGGGCGAATAAGTGGTAGATGAATATAATAAACATATTTCTGTTCACGGCGACATTCTCTCCTCTAATGCTAGAACATGATGTGTCCTAAATTAAGGACGAATTCTTTTAGGCTATTTGGTTGTTCTAAATGTTCTGTGGCCACATCTTCAATGTAATAACATGTTTACAATGGCTTGGTAAAAATGTGTGACATCATCCAACATGCTTCCAGTAAATCAATGACAGTATATGCCGTAGAGTGTGATTTTTTTCTGTTATCTCTAGGTCTTTATATAACTTGCACCCACAGATCCAGCTGGGTTGAGGTGCTGCTCCCTTTAGATGGATCAATAACGATGTCTTACAAGGTCCCTTTCCTTTATCATCTTTAGGATGCCAGAGATTTTGTGATTCTGATCACAGAAATAACTTCAAAATTGTCACATCACATAAGATGTTTGAGAAAATTCTGGTATACTTATCATAAAATGTATTAGGTAAGGGTATTTTACATAACACTGGTCAGCAAAGAAATTCTTCATAGAACAATTAGTGGGTGGCTGTCATGTCATTTCTCTGAATTTTGCTGTCACCTAGTTTCTCAGTACCGTCATTTTTAGCTATACTTATAGTATATAACTATTTAAGAATCTATGGGCATAATTAAGAGTAAATTATGAGAAAATATTTTATTTCTGAACAATTTGTTTCTGATTGTTCTCAATTTTTAGAACTTCACTGAAGAATTTGAAATATTGTGATTCTGTTTCGCCAGAGCTTACAGGCGGTAACACATTTGGACTCGATATATGTATAAAGTAAAGGTTTAATTGTGCGCCGCTCAACATCCTTGTGTGTATTCTGGTTAGATTTGAATTCAGTACAGACAATACTGTAAGATTCACCTATTTTGATCTGTGTAACTAAAAGTAAAATGTTGTTGAGCGGTGTCATTACAGCCTTGCCTAATTCACGCAGTTCAGAGAGCACACAATGTCGCTGCTTTGTCACTGTCGCTGGTCTGACTCGTCTCCACCCCTGATATTTGCTGCCAGACTGACCCTAACCCACCCGAGCCGGGCGTCGACCCGCACTTCACTACTGCTCGGGTAATTGTCGCGATTGTGGATATTTTTCAGCAAGTGCCCTGTACTAGAACATAAAAATATATTTATGGTCGCCCTCATTTATAATATCTAATTGAAATGTCGTCCCTTTTCTATCCCCTAGGTTCTCGCTGTATAGGTATTGTGTGGATGTTGCAGGTTCTGCTCCAGTCCTGCTAACACTTTTACCTCGGCATTCGTTGGAAGCTCAGCCTAGCTGCACTTATGCCTAATTCACTCCTTGACAGCTCTGTGTTTGTAATGTGCTATTTGCTTTGCTTATTTGTCACTTTGGACAAACGTGACTGATACATTTCTATGCACGCAAAGGCACTCAGACAACCAACACTGAGATTTGAATGTAAGAATGTTCCTTTACAGAGTAGGGCCCTTGTGTATGGCCGGCCACACGCTGGGTCCCTCATCTCCTCAGAAGCCCCAGGTTCCGTCTTATCAGAGAAGCCCACAGAAGCCTCTCTGAAAGTGTGGAGGTGATAGCCTCGGACCGCTGGGCGCTCACACCGGAAATGGGCCCAGTTCTCCACGGGCCCAAACCCACTCCAGCCCCGTCGATCAATCCATCACTCACATTTCAGCTCAGCAGATCGTGGCGAAAGCATTTTCAAGCAGACTTTGCAGACAGAATAAAACAGAAGCGAAGCCGATTAGGCAGTGAATAGGAGAATTAACATTATTCCCTAACAGCAGAATAAGTAGAGTAGTAGGGTAATTCAGGTCCAGATGGAACCAGGCAAGTGATTACATGGGAGAAGCACATGGCATCTTTTCTCTAGGTACTCTGAAGGGAAGTAGAGGAAATGGGAGAGAGGAAATGAGGCCCTGTGGTGGCCGGCACTGTGTAATCCTTCAGTAAAACAATACCTACTGTCTGGGGAATACTCAGCATGGCCACCAGAGGGCAGCAGACTTACAGTCACACTGTGGGGACCTGTTATTTTGACTTTTGGGGGATATTTTTTTGGTCCGCACAAGAGGATAATAGAAAAAAAATTAAAGAAAACCAAAAGTCTGTTTGGTTGGTGATGGTTAAAGGGTTCGGGTTGCCATTGTTGGATTAGAGTTTTGCCAAGAGAAATGAATGGAGGGTCCCCAGAAAGATATGAATACTAATTTGTGTCTGTGTTTGCAATTATTACATTTCCCCAGAACATGATAACACATATCCTTTTACCTTATGGGGACAATTTTTAGTTCACACAGGGATAACTTAAGTTTTATAAAAATCTGCCAATGCAATCAAAAAAAAAAAAATACCAAAAGCATCTTCTGTTCGGTTTGGTTACTTATTAAGTCAGTTTAGTGTTTGCAGTATATTTAAAATGAGCAGAGACCCAAAGAGCTTCCAGTCAAGGGAGTAACACATTATCAAGGTCTGAGTACATAGTAAAACTTCATGAAAATAAGGTGAAAACTTGCATACAAGACATAAAGAATTAGGTAGTAAAAATAATAATTAAATGAAACAAGTAATAAATTAAAAAGCAGTAAAAGGGCAATTAAAAATATCATTTTAAAATAAAAATGAATTAAGTTAATTAATTTAAGAGCGGACGTAACGCAATCCGCAGGAGAACCTGGGACTGTGTTGTACCTGTGGACTTTATACAGGCCACTCCTTATACGGGCCACTCCATATACGGGCCACTCCTTATATGGGCCACTCCTTATACAGGCCACTCCTTATACGGGCCACTCCTTATACGGGCCACACTTTACACGAGCCACTCCTTACACGGGCCACTTCTTATACGGGCCACTCCTTATACGGGCCACAATTTACACGAGCCACTCCTTACACGGGCCACTCCTTATACGGGCCACTCCTTATACGGACCACTCTTTATACGAGCCACTCCTTACACGGGCCACTCCTTATACGGGTCACTCCTTATACGAGCCACTCCTTATACGGGCCACTCCTTAAACGGGCCACTCCTTATATGGGTCACGCCTTATACAGGCAGCAGGCAGCAGATTGAGCTCCAAGCCCTGACAGCACAGGCATCTGCATTCTCTGTTAGCATCTCCGTGGCTGTAGACATGCATTGTATGTTATATTGTAGTTTTAATGCCTCTGGACTCTGAGGGCTGAACTGTATATTTTGCTCAGAGCAAGTCATACTTCCATATCTCACACTAGCAGCATGACTGTGGATTTGCTGCATTTGGCTAGCAGCATTAAACCACAATATGTTTTTAAGCATTAATATTTTAAGCCAGCTTAACAACATGGGAAGGTCACCCGTAATGGAGGGTCAGCTCTAGCTGTATTTGGTAATTCATCACCTTGGTTAAATTAGAAACTCTTTTTAAGGCAGTCCAATACAGAGATGGAGGTGAGGGAGAAGGGCGATTTCAGGGAGAGTGAGAGGGAGATCGAGGGGGAGGGAGGTTTGTTAATCAGGGAGTGAGAGAATGAAATCAGAGGGGGAGACTGTCAGGGAGGGCAAGAAGGAGATCAGGAAGGGAGAGAAGGAGATCAGGGGAGGGAGGTTTGTTAGTCAGGGAGTAAGAGAGGAGATCAGGAAGAGAGCGAAGGAGATCGGCGGAGGGAGACTGTCAGGGAGGGAGAGAAGGAGATCGGGGATGGAGGCTGGTCAAGGAGGAGAGAAGGAGAGTGGGGGAGGGAGGTTTGTTAGTCAGGGAGGGAAAGAAGGAGATCAGAGGGGGAGAGAAGGAGATCAGGGGAGGTTTTTCAAGAAGGGGCAGAAGAAGATCAGGCGGAGATGGGCTGATCGGGGAGGGAGGCCTTTCAGGGAGGGGAAGGCAGATCAGGGAGGGCGAAATGGAAATTAGGGTGAGATGGGCCAGTCAGGGAGGGGGAGAAGGAGATCAGGGGTTGGGAGGCTGATCAGGGAGAGGGGTGTGGTGAAGGAGAGAGGAATCAGTTAGTCACAGAGAGGAAGAAGATGAGGGAGAGATTGGCTGGTCAGCAAGAGGGAGAAGAAGAGGAAGGGTGGGGGAGAGGGGAAGGTAGGAGGACAAGTTGCCAGCTGCCATTTTCTGCTTCTTCCTGTATGAGGATCCCAGCAGTTAAATAAAACATGAAGAACATACTGAAATCCAGCAGTCAGCCCCAATTATACAAGGTCTTTCTGTCTGGACTGGCACTTCAAATGATCTATCATAGGGCTGGGGTGCCGTTTCCTCAGCAGGCCCCCGTGTGCGGAGCAGGCCCCCGTGTGCGGGACACATGGGTATAGGTGCTAAATCAACGCTGACCATTTGACAGAGTACATGAGTGTGAGGAACATGGGTATGAAAATGCCTTTTTACTGTCTGCTGGCTTGGCTTGGTGGGGCAGGGGGGCGGCAGGCTTGCTTCTGTCGGTTCATTCAGTCCTGTTCTTTGTAACGTGGATCCCAAGCCACTCGTTTCTACTGCTGGGTGACTCACTAAGCTGGGGCTTATGGCTCCAGTACAAGCAGCCGCTGATCTACACTTAAATGACTGGTCACAACGGCTAGCCAAAGCCAGTTTTAGACCAATCAGGTTAAAGCTTTGTTTCCTACACCTCCCCCTCCACCAAAGACGGCAGCACTATCAGAGCAAGGACAGGCGGGAGTTTTATAAAAACAGAGCCAGCACTGCAACAGCCTGGAGACTTAGCAAACGGCATTAGCATGCACCATGCTAACTGATTTTTACGCTACAGTCTGCTTTACTGGGGTGTTTTAACATCAGATATTACGGTGACGCGTTTACCAGCTGCTGCATGGCGTGTGGGGATGACCTCCAGCTACTGGTCTGGCCTAGAAGTGGTGGGGGGGTCATTATATGGTCATTCAGAGAGTCACCAGCAAGCATTTAACCAGCAACTACGCTCCAAAAACCACGGGACTTTTAAGCTGCCATCCGTTTGCTAAAGATCAAAACCTAATGCTGTGGGTGAACCTGGAACAGCTAAGGTCTTCTTGGGACAGCCTATAGGGCTGAAGACTGCACCTGACCTGACCTACCCAAGGGTTAAAGGTCAGAGGTCTTCTTGGGACAGCCTATAGGGCTGAAGACTGCACCTGACCTGACCTACCCAAGGGTTAAAGGTCAGAGGTCTTCTTGGGACAGCCTATAGGGCTGAAGACAGACAGTCTCTGTTTCTGCCTCCTGATTCAGTCCCATCAGTCTGGTATGTCATTCATCAAATGAAATGCTGACTGCCCCCGACATGGGGGATGTGGGAGTCAGGAGGGTCCCTAACCCTAACCCTCCATCCCCACCACCCTGACACCTTCTTCCCGGGGCAGAGATTTTTCTATTTTTTTCAGGGCTAATTGCAAAAGACAGAATTAAGCCGGTGTGAAGATAAAACAAACAATGGTTTACGTCAAGGATGACAAAAGTTGTGGATTAATTAACCAGTTCATTATCCTTCGTTTAACATGACACGCTCGCACCCCCCGCCTCAACTCATTAACGCCTCATTTGCTAATCTCAAAGGATGAATAAATCAGTTTGTAGCTGGAGAAACAAACTCAGGCATTCAACCAAACAAAAACCACCATTCTGATGGTGCTGTGAGAGTCTTACTAGTGTTACTGTACTCCTGGCCAACAAGTGCTGCTGCTGTTGGAGTAGCAGAGGATAATTTCCCACTCCGTTGTAAGTCTGTGTGAATCTGAAAGTCTGGAAGTCCGTTCCGCATGCCTCACCATTGATGTACCCCCACTGTACATGATAAGTGACACATCTCAGCAGTGTGACCTCATCCATTCAGTATCAGCATGGCTTGCAGTGATTCCCCTAAATTTACAGCTTTTTTTGGGGGGGGGGGGGGCAGACGGACACTGACAGGATTCATAGTGTTCATGGATTTCTTTTAATGACATCAGTCTTAAACATTTAAAAAACCTTGATATTTTTGTCTGCTTTTCAGGTGGTTGGTGCGACATATTTTCCGCCGCGCTCTCTGTCTGCTGGTGGGAGTGTGC
>JAABNY020000119.1:31165826-31177102 GCA_015164015.2 Brevimyrus niger
CTTATTTGAAAGTTTTTGTTTCCTCTCCTCTGATGTTGTCTCGCTCTCTTTTTTTCATTTCTTTGTCATTCCTTTTCCCGGATTTTGAATTATTATGTATAAATGATACAGCAATGTATCTCAACATACCCATTTAACATGCCTTGGGGTGGCTCTGTCGTGAAAGGCGCTATATAAAAATGAATTGAGTATTATAATGAGGAGAGTCTATGTCCAATCGGGCGCCTCACTGGTCTCCCCTTCAGCTCTGCTCTGCTCTGCTTTTGCTACCACTAAAGTAAAGACCAATGAGCTCCTCGACGGGGGGGCAGCCTTTCCCTGGCGTCCTCTTCGCGGATATCACACACATGGCTATTATCCATCCATGGATGACATGCATCTGGCCACACCGACCATAAAGGAGCCGTAGTGGGATGGATCTCCTCGTTATGGCTCTGCTGCTCTGAACTCGCAGCCGGACCCCCTGCTGGCCTAATAGGTGGCCCCAGTAAGCGAGGGGCTTCCTGCGACCAGCGCCAGTGATAGATCCAGGCCCGCCTGTGAAGGACTGCACTGCGCACTGGCCTGTGCACTGCTCAGGCTGTACTGCTCAGGGTGCACTGCTTAGGCTGCACTGCTCAGGCTGCACTGCTCAGGCTGCACTGCTCAGGGTGCACTGCTCAGGCTGCACTGCTCAGGCTGCACTGCTCAGGGTGCACTGCTTAGGCTGCACTGCTCAGGGTGCACTGCTCAGGCTGCACTGCTCAGGCTGCACTGCTCAGGCTGCACTGAAATGTGTTTTGGGATGATTCTCACAACCCGCTGCAGTGCAAACCAGTAGCTGAGGAGTAAAACGTATTGAAGTGGATGCCTCACATTCTCTCTACCGGGGCACCAAATGCCAAACTGCCAGTGAACCCTGCAGTTAAACATCAGGCTGATTTTGCCTGTTCCTCCATCTTCGATTTCCCCTCTGTGCTTGAATTCCTTTACAAACTGTTTGGCATGAGAAAATCACGATTAGCAGACATGGCTGGGTGGGAAATAATTTGATTAAAATTGCACCTGAGAGATTTTTCAGTGCCAGGTCCCCCCCAGCCCATCCACCCCCACGTCAAGCAGGGCAGCAGCGCCGCCGTCTGGGTCTGTCTCCCCAAACAGCCATTAGAGATGCTTGTAGCAAGGCAAACATCACACAGATCTGGCCCCTTTGCTCGAATTAACATAAAAAAGAGCAAAACCACTCTCACCACCAATCATCTTATGGCGCTCAGTGAGCGGATGCGTCTGATTGGATTTCGGGGATGACTTTATGAAACAAAGCTAACTTTTCCTAAAGATTTTCTGGTAACAAAGGGAGGATTATCCTTCAGAAAAACACGCTGAAAGTGGAACTTTAGAAATCCGAGCCCTTGGGAGGCTTTTAAACACACAGAGGTAAAGCATGTCAACACGGAGCATGATGTAATGAATCCAGTACAGGAAGGGGCTGGCCATGCTACAGGGAACCCCCCCAGTGGGGGGGTGCCCTGCCCTGTATTCTGTAAGTGATTGGATGTTGTGTGGGTGGACAGTTTTGGCATCATGCAAAATATTATTATTATTCATTTATATTATACAGTGTTTAGCTCTGGTAAAAGACAGGGAGATGATATTTTCGAACGGTACGTTTCCTTATAAAACAACACAGAGACAAAGCTTAGTCTCCTGATGAATGCCTGATGCAATTACAGTAAATGTATTTGAATAATTATCATTTATTTTAACCTTGTCATCTGTGCATGTCATCCTTTTACTCGTATAACACCACAGTCAAGCTGGTGGTCTTAGTAAAGTAGAAGCGGTCAAGGTTTCCCTAACCCTAAGCCTAACCCTAACCCTAAGCCTAACCCTTTCTGAGGTCAGCCGGGGCAGCCCACTAGCACTCCACATTGATCTGCTTAACATCAGTGTGATGACATCACTGGTTTAGCCCACAGTTCCTGTGGGCTCCAGCCCTGTCCGGGAATCCAGAACATGCCTCTGGCTCAGTCTGTGAGACGAAAGACTAACTTGACCTCTGTTACACTCAAACCTCCACCCCGTTAAACAAACAGAAACCCTAGCTCATAGGACCCCCCCCCCCCTCCATCTCATATGTGCTGTACCACCCAACAGACTTAACCCTAACCCTAGCCAAGACCTAACCATAACACTAACCTACAGCTTTATAGCAGCTGAGTCATCACTCTTATCTTCTTGTCATCTTGTCTTCCTTTGGTTTTTCTCTTCTTCTCTCACATTCTTTATCTTCATTCCTCTGATCTTACCCTCTTCTTACCTCTTTCTCCATCCCTTTCCTTTCTCGCTTCTAATCATAAAGCTGTAAAGCAGGATGAGGACTCCCTCTGCTGGTAGGCTGAGGCAGTGCTGCAGTCAGTTTTAGTGACTAGTCCTAGCCCCCAACTTGTGATCAATAATGAAAGGAACGCAAGATCATTTTTTGAAACTCTATCAACATATTATTATTATTGTTATTATTATTATTATGTCTATATGATTCACCACTTATGATGAGTTTTACATGACCCTGTCTCAAGCTGAGAGAGTCGTACAAACACAGAGGAGCACAGTAAAAACCAAGCTGTGAGAGTCATAACATACAAACACAGAGGGACAGGGTAAATATCAAGGTGTAAGAGTCATAAAAACACAGATGGACAGGGTAAATATCAAGGTTTGAGAGTCATATCACATATAGAGCAGTGATTGATCATGATCGAGAGGCTGATCTTGCAGACATTTGTAGTTGATTACAACAATAATACCATGGGGAACCATCCCCCAGCCCTGGCCACTGGCTGGCAACATCTACCAAGGGGGACCACACACCTCCTGGGCGCCAACTTCGACCTTCGCCATTAGCTCCCCGGAATTGTTATTTTGTTGTATGTATCTATCAATGTGAGTAAAATCGGAGCCCACTGACATAGAGGACAGCCATACATATGATGTGAGAGTCATATCACACAAATAGAAGAACCAGGTCAATATCAAGAGAGAGAGTCATATCACACAAATAGAAGAACCAGGTCAATATCAAGAGAGAGAGTCATATCACACAGAGACAGATATCAGGTCAGACTGAGGAGCCAAACCCTTGACGAAACAGCTTGGGATTAAAGTCAGTGTCCCCCCTGCAGGTTAAAACATGACCCTAGTCCAGCCTCTCAGGTCCTCAGCAATGATGATCTTGCGAACCGGATCACATTTGGGGAATCGCGACACATGGCTATAGTGGCATAATTGATACTCACTCACAATGCAGTTAATGTGTCTTATTGGGACTCCCTGAGCAATCGCCTTTTGACACAAAGTCTAACCAGTGGTACCCAAGGATTTTCTGAAGAGACACAGTACCAAAGGAGACCCGTCTTCATCTCAGATCACTGTCTCGCACCTACACATTAAAACAAGGAGCATTAGCACTCTGAAGGCTTGGATCTTTGTCATCTTTTAAAGATATTGTGAGCAGCAAAGATCCTTTCCCAGCAACCCCATGACCTCCATGCTCTCCCCAGTCTGTCTACTGACTTTATTATCACCAGAGACATGAATATTGCTTCCAAAGTCGGTGAAACGCGTGAGGAGGTCTACATTCTCTCCTCAGATGGACACACATCTGACAGAGCTGCTCATGTGGCCATTAAAAGGCAGATTACCAGACACTCAGACTCCTTGCTCCGTCTCTCAAGAGTCCCGTGATTCTACAAGGATCGCTGGCAGAGCCAAGAGCTCTTTCCTCACGAACAGATGCACATAAGCTGCTGGACCCCAAGACCCTACCACACCCAGTCAAAGCAAGCAAGCAAGGATCCTGTTGAGGATAAGCTTTGCAAGAACCTTACCTGGCACTGAAAGCTGAGTTATCCGTTTGTAGTTCCTACAATTCAGGTGACCACCTCTCCCTTTCCAGAAAGGCATTGAAAAGTCCCATTTTCCAGTCAGTTGGGATGATGCCCATCTCCCAAACGAAGGCAAGGATTGCTTGAAACTCCAGAAAGACTTTACTACTTACCTGGAGAAGGCTGCACCCTCAATGTCACAGTTTGTAAGCCACTTCCACAACATTGTACTTCCATGGGACAGAACAAAGACTCCAGCTCAGATAGGGCCCCCCTGGGCAGTGAGCATGGGGGGGTTATAACTTGCACAGACACATTGCTGGACAAGCATAATAGACCAAAGGGGTATGAATAGCACCACTAGGAGCCGTATGTTGTAGTATTACTACTGTATGGGTCATGGTGCAGTCAATCCAATAAAGTAATAGAGGGTTATATTTAAATGGGATGACAGGGAAGCCTGCATTCTGTGATCTGAGTGTATGATGCGGCTTGTAAACATGAATCAGTTCTTTAACGTAGGCAGGTGCAGAGATGATGGCGCTAGACCTTTGAGAGAGTCAGTCCTGAACCGAACAGGATGCCAGTGCAGGGAACTCATTGCAGGGGTTCATACTTCCTGCTCCTGCTGACAGTTCAGTAGTTGCCGGCTTGTTTAGTCCTCTGGTCTCGCTGTGAATAATTTTATCCACAGATGGACAAGTATCTGCACATGTTCAGCTATCTGACATTTAAGCACTGTGGCTGTTACACTGCCCTAAGGTAAACAGCCATCAAATTTGCTCTTCTTTAGTTGCCCATTAGGAAATTCAGCTAAATTGCATATAAATTGCCATCGCTGACAAAACAATCGATTCATTTACTACGATAAAAACCTCAATACCACAGTAAACATCTCACTTGGAGATTCAGAGGTGATGCACTGCTGTTCTCTATGTGCTTTGGAGTCTCATAGCAAAGCAAGACTGAAGCATAATGAACTGGACACCACTGGACATGAGACGGAGAGTCCAGCTGCCCCTGGTTTGACAGCTGCTAGATTTTGGCGGCTCCACATTGGTTATGCTGTGGTCACCGATTTCTAGATACTTTGGTGCCACTTAATATAAATAACTGCCCCTGATTGACTGTCATTGCGAAGCTTCTGATTGGCTCTAATCACCTGGTATAACACACATGTGAATTTGCTCTTCTACTCTGTTGCCTTACTCTGTTGAACTACACATAGTTGGCTTTGACATCCTGCCCTCTGCTCCCACCCCTCCTGCCCCCATTCTTCGATGACCTCCTGGCTAATACAGGGGACTCTCATTTGCAAACGATAAGTGGCTTTAGATAAATGCTAATGAAGCTGATAGAGCCGCTTTTCTCCACTAGAGGTCACTGTGCTGCTGTGGAACACAGACCTCCACCTGCTGCAGTTCTTCCTCCATTCTCTCACTCTCTGCCCGTGTCCTTCTTCTTCTCTGCCTGTCTTTAATCTTTTGTCCTCTTCATCCTTTCTTGCTCTGCCCGAGTCCTTCTTATCTGTCTCTGTCCTCTCTTCCTCTGCTGTTACTCTTCCCTCTGACGATTTTCCTACATCCTTACTTATGTCACTATCTCGCTATATGTCTCCTTTCTCATTTGTCTGTGTCCCTCCATGATGTTCATTCATCCTCTGTCTCACTGAGTATCTCTCTTTCCTCTTTGGCCCCTTGGCTCTTCCCCTCCTCTTTAGCCCATTGGCTGTCTCCATCCCTTTTGGCCCCTTGACTGTCTCCATCCCTTTTGGCCCCTTGACTGTCTCCTTCCTCTTTGGCCCCTTGGGTCTCTCCTTCCTCTTTGGCCTCTTGACTGTCTCCTTCTTCTTTGGCCCCTTGACTGTCTCCTTCCTCTTTGGCCCCTTGACTGTCTCCTTCCTCTTTGGCCCCTTGACTGTCTCCTTCCTCTTTGGCCCTTTGACTGTCTCCTTCCTCTTTGGCCCCTTGACTGTCTCCTTCCTCTTTGGCCCCTTGACTGTCTCCTTCTTTTTTGGCCCCTTCTTTGTCTCTCTCCTCTTTGGCCCTTCAGATTTCTCCTTCCCCTTCTCCCAGGTTGTTCGTCTGTGATTTCTTCTCCTTCTCCTCCAGTTCTCTGACCTTTTAATCTCTTGCTCAGACCTCAGAGTCTTAGCTGAGGGTCATGCAAGGCAGGTGAGGGTCTTCCTCGTGTCTAATTAGTGTTTACATTCCTGCAATACAAGTGACACACTCATACTTGATCCCTGAATTTCTTCACCACTGTAGCAGGAGGAAGCACTGCAGCTCCATCTGTACTTGTGATCAAAAACAAGGAGCGAGGGGGCGGCCAGCTCCCTGTCTCTGAAGGAAACATCCGG
This sequence comes from Brevimyrus niger, assembly GCA_015164015.2. Lineage (NCBI taxonomy): Eukaryota > Metazoa > Chordata > Actinopteri > Osteoglossiformes > Mormyridae > Brevimyrus > Brevimyrus niger. The sequence continues at coordinate 31,172,049 of JAABNY020000119.1, forward strand.
AAGCAAGCTGCAGCAGATTTTCCGAGGCCTCCTGTCTGTTTACCCAGCAAGGGCAGCAAGGTGCCACACATATTCATGCCAGCTGGAAGGTTCCCTCAGAGCCCCTTTGGTCACTGATACCTAAGGGACAGCTCATTATGAGGGGGAATGTTTCATTGAGAGCCCAAAGATGCTCCTGAAATGGAACAAGATGGACACACGGGACTCGTCCATGTTTAATAGCAAGAAATATTATCATCATGATATAAATATCACCATTATGATATCATTCTACTTTGTTTGTTTGTGTATTCAGAATATATTGAGTTTTATTCTGTTTTTGAATAGTGCTGAGTTTCAATGCTGTCGCAGTCCTGAGAAGAATGGAAGCAAAAGGCTTCCCAGCATGAATTCCACTCCGTCGTGAAAGGTTAGGGTTAGGTTAGGTTAGGGTTAGGGTTAGGTTAAAGGTCTGCTCAGAGACTGGTGGAGACACATCGAATCTTAAAGGTTTGATATGATGGCCACAAGTGTCATGACTCAAACTCAGAGCTTACAGGTAAAAGACATTTGCTAGCCTTCATAGGGCTGATCTGACACGAACCACCTCGGCCATCCATCATATGAGGTATTCTGCCGACTGACCCCTGAGACCTAAAGACTGTTCACTGTAGGAAACAAAGTACCGGTGGGACTTGAGCTAGTGACTGTATGGACAGCTCCAGAACGAGGTGCACAGGAAGGTAGACTCAGAGGACTGGAAGGCCAGGAAAAACACCTAAGGAACCTGAATAAGGGCAGAATAACAATTGAGGACCCTCACAGAAAAACCCCAAAACAGGATTCCAATTTCTCAATTAAGGAACTCCAGCTAATAAGGATCAGGGATCCAGGAACAGGACACAAGTTAAGCAGGAGCAGAAACTCAAAACAAGACAACACATGGAATCTCAGGGATGAGTCAGGACAGCACATGGAATCTCATGGATTGATCAAGAGGGCACCTGGAATATCAGGGATTGGTCAAGAGGGCACCTGGAATCTCAAGAACTGGTCAAGAGGGCACCTGGAATATCAGGGATTGGTCAAGAGGGCACCTGGAATATCAGGGATTGGACAAGAGGGCACCTGGAATATCAGGGATTGGACAAGAGGGCACTTGGAACCTTACAGTTGACAGGGTTGGTTTTAGCATAACATGGTGTGTATGAAAAGCTAAGATGGTATTTGAGGAAGACTCTAAAATGATTGGCACAATAAAATTAATTTATAGCTTATAGTACCGGAGTGCCTGAATCTTTCAAGAGAAATTTAGGGTATATTATATTTTAATAAACATAAGTAGAAGCCACAAATCACATTACATCATTTTTGAGTTTTTTTAAATATATATATATATATATTGAAGATGTTCTTGATACAGATTTTTTATGGGGTAAAATGCAAATATATCAACCAGTTTCATGGGGGGAAAAAAGATCAATTTGTCAAGATCTTAGCGTAAGTGAAATTAGGGTTATAACTTGCATTAAATGTGTGTATGGAGAGAAAGAGAGAGACAGCCGGGAGCCAAAAATTAGCTTTAGACTGGGCAGAAGAATCATCTTTCGTTAGTATAAATTGATATCTGTCAAATGGGAAAAGATTTAGCTGTGAGGGGGCACATTCAGAACCCACATCGTCAACGTTTTTGAGTGGAATCATGAATATTTGATAATCGATTATATTGGAGACAGGACTCAGGTCGATGAGAATGAGAATCTGAATGAGCATGTGGTCGTAGGGCAGACGTTCTGCATGTCTTCACATGCCCACCGGTCTGAAGACCACATGAGCAGATTGTTTGTGTTAATGGACACGCTAAAGCAAACTAACTGCATGTGAAAGTAGGCTAACAAATTACTGAAGCAGGCTATGAGGTAATGGCTTGGTAACAGACTGCTAAAGCAAGCTAACAACATGTTGAAAACATTAGTAATGTGAAATATAACATTTTCCATTCTTTCTCAATATATTTTTGTACTAAATTTTGACAAAAAGTCTGGTAACATTTTTGTTATTCTGTTTTGCAGTTTTAGGATGGCTGTATGCTCCTGGGATCCAGCAATTCATTTTTGTCTTTTATAGAGGACATTATGTATTTGCCCATATCTCTCATACATGCGACTCGAGTAACTTCTGTTGTTCTTGAATTTCAGGAGGACACTTAGTGGTTTTAGACGACAGCCAATAGATTGCTTGATGTTGTTTCATAACTTTTTCATTCTCATCAAGTTAATGATTTTTTTAATTTTGCAGCCTCCTTAGCCTTGCTTGCCTCTCTTAGCTCGTGCGGCTCAATGACCGTGGCCGAGTCAGGTTTCAGAACATACCTACCATCAAAGCATTGGGGTGTCTAGTGTGGTCTTCATCTGGGCCCCGGAGAAGATCAGCTTTGATCAATACCAAAGCTACAAATGCTTTCAACTCCATGCAGTAGCACAGTTAGCGCAGCCCCTAAATCCATTTAGCCTGCGCTATGGTCCACGTTCCCCCGTAATGCGTAATGAGGAAGAGTCTCCATGCTCCATGAGAATACTAAGGTGGGGAGCACGGGAACAACCATAGCAAACAGCAAACACAGGGCAACAACAGCTAGACACACACACACATATATATATATATATATATAAGGGACAGGTGTAGGCTAATAACAATCAGACACTAGGCCTGGTAACCACAAGAGACAGATGAGGGTCAGATGAGGGTCAGATGAGGGTGACCTGCAACACCTGCTGGCCAGGCAGGGACTGATCTCGACAGAACCCCCCTCCTAATGCACACACTCTGAGCACGAGAGGTACTGGCCTGACCAGCACGGGACACACGGGATTGGGTGGGACAACCATGAACCATCAACAAGAAACAGGGGAGCTGCCAGGAAAGAGGGAGGTAAGCTGGCCTCCCCTGGGCAGGACTCTGGAGGATTGAGCCCAGCAGCCTCCCCTGGGCTCTGTAGGCTCAAGGGGTGAAAAGGCAAACTCACCAAGTCCTGAGGACCCAGAAGGACCCTCCCAAGCGTTTCCATTTCCCAGACAGGCAATGCAGGAGAAAGCTGTAGGATCTGTCATCCTGCCTTTCCTAGGTGATTCGAAATAAGATGTGACAGTTCTGTGGCTGGGTAACGAATTAGGTCCTTTGACATGGTTTGGACACAGAGGTTGCTCACCTCTGCAGAACCGGGACCTGGACACACGGGCTCCTCTGCTGGGTTGGGAACTGATGAGGCGGTTAGGGATATAGATCTCAGCATGACCCTTGATTAAACCATGAGATTCGTTGGGTTGAGTTAATCATCGTGTTTCCGATGGGCATGATGCAGGATGGATGATTCATGTTGTCGCTCATAAAATGAGACTCTATTAAAAGTAAAAAAAGAAGAGAAGAAACACAAAGACCATAAGGAGTCAAAAACAAAATCAGTAAATGACCAACTAAAGCAGGGAGCAGCACAACAACCACAGGAAACATCGGGCAACAACGGCTATAGACACACAACGGCGAAGGAGGGAACAGGCCGAGGGTTAGGGTTAGGGCTCATACTTTATATACACATATAAGATCAGGGATAGGGTTAGGGTTAGGATTAGGGTTAGGGCTCATACTTTATATACACATATAAGATCAGGGATAGGGTTAGGGTTAGGGCTCATACTTTATATACACATATAAGATCAGGGATAGGGTTAGGGTTAGGGTTCGGGCTCATACTTTATATACACATATAAGATCAGGGATAGGTGTGGGCCAATTACAATCAAGGAAACACTAGAGCTGGAAACAAGAAGACAGAGGTGAATGTCAAAGTTATGAAGAACTCAAACACTAGGAAAAGAGGTGACCAGCACCACCTGCTGGCCAGACAGAGACTGATCCTGATAAACTCTTTAACCCCAAAATCAAGCCTAAACCCTGAAGCCTATCCCTAATGGTAACCCAACACCTAAAGCCTGACTTCAATTCCAACCCCAAATCCTAAAGCCTAACCCTAATGATAATCCCAAATCCAAAACCCTAAAGCTAAATCTAACCCTAACCCCACACCCCAATCCCTACCGCCGTAGATTCTTCACCCCTTAGGATAGCTGCCCTGACATTCCCTAAATGATGCCTGCTTTACCGTAATCATTCCGAACCCCCCTGGTTTGAGCTCGGTGAACATAAAGGGAAATCTCATATTTAAATAACAGGAAAATATGAGCCTTTTCCTAAGACTTTTCAGTTTCCAATAAAAGCCTCAGCTGGACTGTGTCCAAGATGTATTTTGCATGTTTAATATCTGTCACAATAAACCTTCACAGCGCTGCTGTCTAACCGCATAATTTCCCAGAACATGAATAGCATTATACGTTTCTGAGTAATAAGTCTGCTTCTAATGTTAGTTTAGCTCTGTATCCAAATCCAGCAATGCAGTGCAAATGAGTGCTTACCTGAATGAATTCTGCTGTTGTGTTTTTGGTATAGCTTTGAATCTGAGCATGTGCTGTACGCCAAAAGAGGCAGTGAGCATGTGCTGTACGCCAGGAGAGGCAGTGAGCATGTTCTGTACGCCAGGAGAGGCAGTGAGCATGTGCTGTACGCCGGGAGAGGCAGTGAGCATGTTCTGTACGCCAGGAGAGGCAGTGAGCATGTGCTGTACGCCAGGAGAGGCAGTGAGCATGTGCTGTACGCCAGGAGAGGCAGTGAGCATGTGCTGTACGCCGGGAGAGGCAGTGAGCATGTTCTGTACGCCAGGAGAGGCAGTGAGCATGTGCTGTACGCCAGGAGAGGCAGTGAGCATGTGCTGTATGCCGGGAGAGGCAGTGAGCATGTGCTGTACGCCATGAGAGGCAGTCAGCATGTGCTGTACGCCAGGAACAGGCGGAAAAATGTCAAGAAAATAAAAATGAGGAATGATAGGGGAGAGAAAAAACGTTTTTGTAAAAATGCTAGGAACAGTGTACAGTGCACACTTTAGCCTAATCTGTGTGTGTGTGTGTGTGTGTGTGTGTGTGTGTGTGTGTGTGTGTGTGTGTGTGTGTGTGTGTGTGTGTGTG
>JAABNY020000119.1:31656314-31668585 GCA_015164015.2 Brevimyrus niger
GTTTTTATAGCGTACGCGCAGTGTGCCTGCAGTGTTTTTATAGCTTACGCGCAGTGTGCCTGCAGTGTTTTTATAGCTTACGCGCAGTGTGCCTGCAGTGTTTTTATAGCGTACGCGTAGTGTGCCTGCAGTGTTTTTATAGCTTACGCGCAGTGTGCCTGCAGTGTTTTTATAGCATACTCGCAGTGCGCCTGCAGTGTTTTTATAGTGTACACGCCGTGTGCCTGTACTGTTTTTATAGCAAATGTCTCTGATTGACTGTCTTATTTATGAGTTGTGTGAGTGGGCTCCAATTTCTCCTTAGGAGTAATTTCCAAATAACTGATGTCACCACAAGCATCTGTTAAAACAACTGTATGCCAATTAGGAGTGTAGCGGTACACAAAATTCATGGTTCAGTACAAACCTCGGTTTTGGATTCATGATTCAGTACAATTTTGGTACAGCAGAATTGGTTTTAAAATGATTTATTATTAAAACCGCAAACACAAACACAAGGGATCAGTAACACAAAGGTAAGGTGTCTGAAAAACAAAACCTATGATACACTTATTTAAACAATATAAAAATTTAATACAAAAATAAAACATCGTGACAATCATAATGAAGTAAGTCCTGTCCAAATCCCATGTTTTCTACTAGCAAGCGATAAACAACCCTACAGTCATAGGTTTCTTTCCGGGCCAGTCAGTTTCCTGGCAGAAGCCCCTTAAACCCCTCACAGGGAGACCGCAGATTCGCCGAGGCCGTACTCGCCTTGCCCCAGAAGCCCCTTAAACCCCTCACAGGGAGACCGCAGATTCGCCGAGGCCGTACTCGCCTTGCCCCAGTTGTACACTAATTCGGATGATGGTGTCTCAAATGCATTTCCAGTAGCTTATACAACCTTGGCATCACAGAGCCATTAGACAGTCTTGGCTTTATGAAGTACTCTCTCGCCAGTGCTGGTATAATTTACTAGGATACCAAATTGTTCACAAACTGGTTATGATTTTCTGTAACCAGCATTAGCTATAACCAACTCACAGTCACAAATAGCATAAAGTTTTCTGTGCTGGACATACACTTGAACATAAATAAATAAATGAATACTTGTGAAATTAGGTTCCACCCATGTCAGTAAATGTATTAATTAGAGATCGACCGATATATATCGATTTACCAATATTTTTTCCCGATATTTAAACATTTTACCATAATTGGCTATCGGTTTTGTAATATTGGGTTCACCGACAAACGCCGCCATCTTGTGGGTGTTTTGAGAATTACATGCATGATCGCCATTGCAGCACGGCGTCTGAGGGGAAACAAGAACTGCGTGCCCCGGTAAAGTATACTTACTTGCTTTGCTATATTTAGTTTAACTTAATTTAACATACCAGCTATCAATGCACAAATTAAATGTGTTACATAAATGACTGATGTGTAGTTTATGCAGCTTGGCTCTAAGAAATAAAGAGGAACTCACAGTAAGATAATCCGTGAAATCCTGTCACAATAAAAACGCAACTTTACCTAAATTAAATAATACACAGCCAAAATAAGCACATGTTGTAAATAAAAGCACTGAATTTAATTCTCTCTCATGCTGTCTATATGTTCATCATTAGTCTCATGAAGTAGGTCGGCTAAAATAACCCATCAAGTCCTATCCCAATAAATATGTAACTTTGCATGAATTAAATAATTAACAGTCATGGATGAGTGCATCTTATAAATAAAAGCGCTGAATTTAATTCTCTCTCTGCTGTCTACATTCTCATCATTAGTCTCATGAAGTTGGAGTCAGGAATGCTAAGATAAACTGTCATGTCCTGGTCCAATAAAAACGTAACTCGCCTGAATTAAATACAGCCGCTAATGATCGAGTGTCTATAAGCTCATCATTCGTCTGGTGAAGCCGCTTCCATTTTGCTGTTCACTCACTGGCCTGACGCTCACTAAATGCTCCAGCACAGCCACTACATATAACTTTTAACAAGATTCACTAAAACACCCCCAATTATATTAACATTTACTATATAACCATCATTCTGCTAATAAACATCTTCTAAATAAACACAACTAAGAAGTTGAATGTGCTTTTTCAGCACGCATTTAATAATCTAGAACGACAAAAGTTTTTTTTTTTAAACGTAATTATGATATAACATATCAGAAATGCAATAAAAAAAACAAAAAACGTTTTGTTCGTTATATTTCAATATTTCAAAATATTACTCAGTAAATTAACATTATCCAGCAAATTATTCTTCACTCTTTAGCCTATAAACAGTTTAATAAACCTAAAAACTGTAGTTTAAAATGAAGTTACATTTCTGCAAAGTTGATATGACTCCTGTGCTTGAAAACAGACATTCTATATTTTATTTTTGGACAAAAAAATTTTTATTTGTATGCAAGGAGGGAGTGATTGTTATAAATAAAACAGTTTGTTCAGTTCAGCGGTGTTGTAATCATTGTGTCAAAAACAGGTAGTATAGTAAATAAATATCGGTTCTGAATATCGGTTATCGGACATTTAGACATGCAAATAATTGGTATCGGTAATAAAAATTCAATATCGGTCGATCACTAGTATTAATTCATTTCATCATGCGGACAGAATCGAAAATGATACACAACAAATATGTGTACCGTTACAGCCCTGATGCAAATACCGATATCTAGGGACCACACGGACCCACTCAGAGCTGTAAAAACTTTGTTCTGAAAGGTTCATTTGAACAACGACAAAGGAACTACTGAAGGAGTAGCAGACATCAGTACCAAATTCACACAGGGAAGGGGCCCTAACATCTATATCAGCATGAAGCCAGACTAAAGTGTGCATCACCAAAATTTAGTGGACAACAACGAAATGTCCTCTGCATTTAACCCACGACATAGCAGGGAGCAGTTAATTCAGTGCCCATGGAGCAATGCTTAGGGGTGGTACCTTGTTCAAGGTAACTCAGTGGAGCTTTGCTGGTCAGGGATTTGAACCAGCAATATTTCAATTACAAGTGTGCTTCCCTCACCAATAAGCCACCAACAGCAGGGGGCAGTACAGGTGCACCGTTCCCGGAAGCTCTGCAATACCGGGTCGATGCGTGGAGCGGACGGGGCAAGCCCCACTTCCGGCTCCCTGCTCCAAAAATCCGTTTAATACGTGGTCCCCTCCATGGGGGACGTATCAGATATTAAACTGATAAGAACAGATACTACACTTGATCTTAGCCAAAAGGCAGAGAAGCGACACCTCAAGACATCAGACAGAACAGAGAAACTTGGTCACCACTTTATCCTCCAGTAGGTCAGAGATACTAAGGATGGCTTCCAAAGCTGTAATAAAATGACATGAGTGAAAAGTGGGAGCACTGGAGAAAAGCCCCACCCACCCGGTCATTGGGGACAGAGGTGTAGAAGCAGGTCTGAACGAGGCCGTGCTACTGAGCAAGCCGTCGACAGAAGCAGGAAGGGATCCCAGGACCATATTGAAGCTTGTGCAAGTTGACCCTAAAGAGTAGAGTGTGATCACAGGCCAGGAGACGCACATGCAGCCCAGGTGCTGCTACCAGTAGCCCCTTAGCAAAAATGAGGCTTGCTCATTAATTAGGTTAGTTAGGCCTTAAGGAGGCTGAGTGTGGCACCACCTGAGGCTTCTCTGGGCTAATGATGGGGTTGGGGACCCCCGACAAATAAATAAAGAACACCTTACCAATCTGACACACTTAAGGTAGAAAAGGAAATATGTTGTTCAGCTAGGTGCTGTATAAAGGTACTTTCATATATGCATGTTTTAGGCTGATATGTACTTTCACTCTGTGGAGAAGTGACTTTCATTGCCTACCCTCTAGGGGGCAGTGTTGTATAAGAAATGGGGTGTGCACCCCTAGACGGACACCGACAGGATTCATGGTGTTCATGTGTTTCTTTTAATGACATCAGTCAATATAGCAGCACCCACAGATGCGGAGGGAATCCAGTGCAGGAGCCCTTTGAGATGTTTGCATTATGTGGGCCATCAGGACGGAAACGCTCGTATTTCACTAAACACCCCCCCCTCAGTATTATCAGAGCCTCAGAGTCTATCAGAGTCAAAGACTCACCACAGTCAGGGTTTTCAGACCGAATCACACAGTCCAGTCACACACTACAGACTATTCAGATACACTAATTAGTCAAACTGCACGCCTGTGGAAGGCAGGAGGACACCAGACTACGTGGAGCAGACCGCGTGACACAGGGAGAACAGGCAAACTGCACACGCGCACTGCAAGTCACACGCACTGCAAGTCACACGCACTGCAAGTCACACGCCCTCCCCTGTGGTTGTGAGCTGCCCACTGCACATATAACATGTTTATATACACAAAGCATTTCTCACAGGCAGGTTTTATATACGACACACAGAGAAGCATGAGGTTTCTCCCGTGATTCCCAGCCGCTCACACCCTCACCGGCTGAATGTGCAGGGCATTCCGGTAGCTTCCGAACAGCGCGGCCTGCGCTTTGAGGAATGCACGGGCCACACCGTCCCCTGTGGTGGTAGACAGCTTCTTCAGTCGGCTCTTCAGGGAGGAGACCTTGGGGGGCAGGGGGGGACAGATCACATGTTCAGAGCAGACTCTGAACCCTACACTAAGCATATACTCACAGCGTACTCCCTGGACTGAACTCACACCCTACACACTTAAAATGACACACATCACACTATTGAGTGAGCTAAAGTGTGTTATGGCTCGGTCTGGGCGATATCATATTGATAATATGATAGCTGCCGGATGCCAGCTTTTTGGTGATATACCGACATTTATTTATGCCCATAATTTGTTAAGCAGTTTAGCAGTATGGCTAAAATATTAATTAAGCCTCTTTGTATGATGCCCAAAAGTCATTATCAGTATAAATACAGCACATCCTTATGTTTAATAAATGTGTCAGACTTTTAACTGCAAAAAGTACCACCAGACCACCAACGTCTTTTTTACCCACAAGATCTCCTCCTTTAAAAGATGTTGTGGTTGCTGCTCTTCACCGTGACTTTAGATTTACCAAACCGTAGTATACCAAACCGTAGTATACCAAAACAGTATTATGTGGGGTGCTCCGCTAATCGAATTTAAAAAACAACATTTATACAGATTAGTAACTAACTTTTGGGTATCATAAAATGCATTTCATTAATATTTAAGTCATACTACTAATCTTTTTAGCAAATTATGGGCGTAAATAAATGTTCATATATCACAGAAAAGCTGGCGTTCGGCCAAATGCTTCGCCTGTCATCTGAAGTCCTGGTGATTATTGCGCACGAGCGATATAACATCGATATATCACCCAGCCCTAGTTACGCCATATTTTTGTTTGAACTGTGACCCTCCCCTCTGTCTTTCATCTGCTAATTAAGCAGACTGACAGCCCCCCCCCAACTCCAATGAAGGTGGAGGAGAGGAGTGCTTACATACACTGTGGGTTTTGGTGGCCTGGTCTGATTCTGGTCTCCCTCACCTGGACCAGCAGAGTCTGTATGGCCTCTGGTACCTTTATAATGTGAAGGTGAATATGAGGGACCTGCAGCTTGTTCTAACATCACACTCTCCACTACATGTACTTTGAGTCTCTCTAATCCGAAAACAGATAAAGAGGATTTGGTTGAAATTAATTTAATCTGGGGGAAGCTGAGCCTCACCAATCCCTGGCTCTCCATCTTGGAGAAAGCCAGTGGCAGAAGAGGAGGCAGAGGAACCTTCACAGAAGGTTTAATAGACCAGACTGTCCAGCAATACGGGATCAGGCAGGCAGAAGCTGCTTCAAAGGGTGTAAGTGTGGGGAAGAAACCAGGCAAAGAGGGGATGGAGATGAGGGTACCGGGTGTGATGGATGGATGGATGGAGATGAGGGTACCGGGTGTGATGGATGGATGGATGGATGGATGGATGGATGGATGGATGGATGGATGGATGGATGGATGGATGAAGATGAGGGTACTGGGTGTGATGGATGAATGGATGGATGGATGGATGAAGATGAGGGTACCGGGTGTGATGGATGGACGGATGGAGATGAGGGTACCGGGTGTGATGGATGGATGGATGAAGATGAGGGTACCGGGTGTGATGGATGGATGGATGGATGGATGAAGATGAGGGTACTGGGTGTGATGGATGAATGGATGGATGGATGGATGAAGATGAGGGTACTGGGTGTGATGGATGAATGGATGATGGGGTACAAAACGTGGGCCAGTGTGGGAAATGTATGGCAATATCTCCTGTTTTCCCTCAAGCTCAGGTAATCATCACCATGAGACTTTGGCCTGGACTCTGTGCCTCCCCAAACAGGTGCATTACTGGACCATCGTCACCCCAAGTCTGTACCTTGTGTGATGATGGTCACCTCTGACCTAGTCTCAGTTTCAGTCTCCAGTCTCGTCTCCAACACCAGAAACAGTGGCCTGTCATCATCTTTACTCCAAGTTTGTGGTTTACAGATAAGGCCTTCCCCATTGGCTGTCAATGACTGTGTTACTGGTTTTTGCTCAGTTATACACCAGTAATTACAGTCACACTTATTATTGTCTTCGAAGGGTTAATCTAATTACATCTGCCACTTTTATTATATAATGTGCTTTGTGACACACTAGCCTGAATTATGATACTTATAGTACAAGCATAAGTAATAGATAAACATAAAGATAGAAAGCCAGACAGACAAGGCAAAGTGTACAGGACAAACAGGACCGGACAGGATGGGACAGACAGAAATGCGGAACAAAAATGGTACAGGAGAGGTTAGAAATAATAAAACCAAAAAGATGAGACAGGACTGATGAGACAGGATATGAGGGGTTAGACTGGACTAGACAGATGTGACAGAACAGATGAGACCCAACAGACGAGAGAACAAATGGCACTGGACTAGACGGGAGGAGTTAGACAAGAGAAGACTGACAAGGTGGTGAAGAACAGAGAGGGGAGGACAGACAGGGCAGGAGAAGATAAAGAGGATAAGACCAGTAGCCAGAACTGATGGGACAGGAAAGGACAGACAGGACAAGACAGACAAGACAGGAGGGGATAGATGGGATATAATAGATGAGACAGAACATATGGGAGAGGACAGGACAGGACAGACAGGAGAGGAGAGGACAGGACTGGAAAGACGGGAGAGGAGAGGACAGGACAGGACTGGAAAGACGGGACTGGACAGACGCAACGAGAGAGGACAGATAGTGCCTTGTAGTGCACTCCACTTACCACATCACTGGGAAGGCTTTGGAGGTCATCAAAGGGCGTTTCCAATGTGTTGGTGTCAACATTTAGGATGACCACATCCTCCAGAGCTACACCCTTTAGCTTCTGTAAGGAGACAGAGCAGAAAGAGGCTAAGCAAACAGGTGCTCAGTGCTAAGCTGCGTCGTAACCCTGACAGCAATCCTGGCGTCAGAATGATACAGAAGAGTCCATCAAGGAGACATGGGCCTCTCACCTCCATCAGGCTGGAATGCACTCCAATAAGGTAGGGCATGGGGGCACTGAAAGAGAACAGAGAGACCTGAACATGTGCAGGGTGTAATATGCAGACATGTTCCAAGCTCTAAGGAGACAGATGGACATGAAGAGGCTCTTCTCTGTTCTGGCACAAAGTTGGTGGGATGAACTCCCCTTAGATGTCCGAACAGCTGAGTCACTGAATGTCTTCAAACAATGACTTAAAACACACCTTTTGCAGAAATACCTCAACTAGCACTTCTGGCATTATACTCTGAGCGCTTTTCCTAAATAAATAAATAAATAACCCTGTACTTTCCCAACAGAGTATTAGATTGATGGTATTCATAGCCTTGGTTTTATTAAGTTAGTATAGGGAAGTTGCTCTGGCTAAGAGCGTCTGCTAAATGCTGTAAATGTAAATGTGGGAGACACTATGGAGAGAGAGAAACGAGCCTAACAGAGCAGCATGGAGAAAGATCAACGCAAACGAACGTCAAGGGCAGCCATGAAGACTGACATACACAAACAAACATGAAATTAAAGCAGGTGGAGACAAGCAAGTACAAATGAACGGGAAAGGAAACAAAGGTGACGAACAAACAGAGCAGCTTGGAGACAGACCAATACAAATGAACGTGTAGGGGTGCCGTGGAGAGTGAACGTGTAGGGGTGCCGTGGAGAGTGAACGTGTAGGGGTGCCGTGGAGAGTGAACGTGTAGGGGTGTCGTGGAGAGTGAATATGAAGGAGCCACAAAAACTGACAGACGAATAAATGTGGGCAGTGAGACCAACAAATACAAACGAACATGACGGGTGCCATGGTGACAAGACAGTTACAAACAATCATAAAAGAACAAATACAAACAAACTTAAAGGGATGCCATAGACACAGATGGACACAAAGAAAGAAAGCACTGCTGAAACAAACATAGACAACTGAACATGTGGCCTGAGGGTGTGTTTGGAGACAAATACAAGTCAAACGTGGAGAGAAGCCATGGAGACAGACTGACACAAACGAATGTGCGCTATTGAGACTGGGACACTCACTGAAAACTGTACTCAGGGAACAGATACATACAAACGAACATAAAAGGGGCACTGTGGAGAGCAGAACAGAGAAACAAAGACACCATGAAGACAGATCGGTTCAAACAAATATGAAGCGGCATCAGGGAGATGGACAGACACAAAAGAACATAAATGAACGTGGTGGAGACAGACATGAAAACATGATGAGATGCCATGGAAACATATGGACACAAATGAGCATAAAGGAACAACCGCAATGAACAATATGAGAGAGCATTGAGCATGGAGACTGACAGCCAGATAGAAACACGTGGCTTGAAGGGGCGTCGTGGAGACAAACGTATACGACCAGACCCACTCTGTGCAAATCGTCACTGTGCGGCTGTGTGGCACGCAGATGGTGGGTAGTCAGGGTTACTAAAGCCTGGGCTTCAACACATGAACAAAATAATTGGCTCATTTTGTGCCCCCCTCACCCAGCCAAATGTAACACCACTAATTAAGTAACACCACTAATTAAGACCAGGCTTATCAGGTTGCCAGGAGATTAAAAAGGCCCGCTTTCAAGCACAGCCACCTGAGGCATGCCCTCCCATTCACGAAAGGCAGCCTAATGACTCTCCGCATAAGCGGGGAGAATCACACTAATTGAGCCGTACGCCGCCCACCATTAACCTGTTGCTTTCTTGTGCAGAATTCTTAATAAGCCTCTGTGGAAATGACCAGTTTGACTAGAGGGATATTTAAAGACAGATCATACGGCGTTGGTACGTAACGAATCTCCACAGGAAGATGAGGACAAACTAACGAGCAATCGTGACTTAAATGAATGCATCCTGGCAATAAAGGTCCCGTTCGGCAGGCCAAGCTGATTTATTATTCTGTTTTTGAGGATTTGGGCGTCACAGACGGTCTGATGGGGAACCATGTCAGCCCCCCATCCCAGCCAAGTGAAGGTTCACCGAGCCCTATCCCTACAGCCCCGAGGGGAGTCTAGCAGGTCTGCACCATTCGCTAATTATGCGTGCAAAGCGCATTAGAAAGCGGCTGGACATCTGCTGAGGGGGAACCAAGGCCCGTGAGGGGGGGTTGGAATCGCACGGGGCCCTGGACTGCACTCCCCAGGATGGAAGGAGGATTGTCCGACAAATTCATGCATCAGGTAAAAGTACAGTGAGCAGAAGCGCACAAACTGTTTTTGGAACATTCCGGGTGAAAATTGACACGGATATGGAACAGCTGTAGATCTGGGTACAGAAACTCCCATTTTGTCCCATGACAGTGACACTTACAGAATTTGTCACGACCGCATGTGATTCCGGATGGCTCTGGGTTTGGGCACTATAGGGTTAGGGTTAGCCGGTCCCCAGAGACAGGCCGGGTATCAGAGAAACTCAGAAAGCCAGTGGGGTGACTGATACCAGCGAGTGGTAGAGAGAAACAACAGCTGGCCCACCTCCCCGCCCACCCCAGGCAGACAGACAGGCAGGCAGGCAGACAGGCAGGCAGGCAGTCAGGCAGGCAGGCAGGCAGACAGACAGGCAGGCAGGTTGGCAGGCAGTCAGGCAGGCAGGCAGGCAGGCAGGCAGGCAGTCAGGCAGGCAGACAGTCAGGCAGGCAGGCAGGCAGGCAGACAGACAGGCAGTCAGGCAGGCAGGCAGGCAGTCAGTCAGTCAGTCAGTCAGGCAGTCAGACAGGCAGGCAGGCAGTCAAGCAGTATTCCATACTCACCAGCAGTAGTCTATAAGGTGCTGAGGGAGGACAGGGATGTAGACATGCTGCCAGTACATGGGGTACAGCATGGCGGCGGAGCCATGGACACATGCCGTTAGCTGTGAAAGAAGCACAGAGGAGACCAGGGGCTCGAATCTCAGAAGCCTGTAGCTCTGTGCATTCATATCCAATGACAATCCATATTAATAATTACAGTTAAGTAAGGTTCATAATAAAGGAAACACGGTATTGGCTCAGAAGGTTGTGGTGCTCTGCCTGCGAAGGGATGATCCCACTGACAGAGTGGTTGGTGTCACTGCTGGGCCTCAGCAAGGCCCCTAACCTGCCGCTGCTCCAGAGATGGTTTGACCCTGCTTTCTCAGAAATATGCGATTCAGGATATAAGCATTTGATAAATATAAAAGAAATATCGGTTCTCTGAATTGGGGGAGCGGCCTGACAAGTAATACTATCTGTCCCTGGGAAGTACACAGGAACTGGCTGAAGGGAAAGCGACAGCAGCGGCGTGCATGATGCTCCACAGGGGGCGCTGTTTGGAAGGCCCGGCTAATTGCGTTCACAGCCGCAGACAGGTGGCGTGTGGCGAGACCAGCCTTCTAGCGGCTGCTGATACAGGTGTGTCAGCCAAGGGCGCGGAGGCAGGAGGGAAGCTGAAACATCTTCTGCCAGAACAAATTACCGCCTGGCTGTGAGAAATTTAAACTGATTACAACCATACACTGTGAACATGACTGCTCTCTGGCTCCCTCTGCAGACCAGAGGAGGACTAACCTCCACAAGATTAAGGAACTGAACAGTGAGCAGAGCCCAGTGCTCAGCGAAATGGGGTCCTTTTAAATAAGCTTAAGGAACTGAACAGAAGCTCAACATGGTACTCACAGTGCTGAGTTTACTGGAGGAGATGATGATTCTGCGCTCGTATAGCATGCTAGCATACAGGTGTAGCATGTTATTCACATCAACCGCCACAAAGTACTCGGTCAGGTTCCTCTGGAAATAGATATGGACGGGGGGTGGGGGGGGAAGGTTAGCCGGCCGCAGGGACACTTCACACTACATGAACAGACTAACAGTCACTGGAATTCTCCAATTATTCTGTAATTTAAGTAGTGATGCAACCACTTGAGACATTTCCGATACATTTTTGGATTTCTACGTGTTTGTGTGTATAAACACATTGTGTGTGTGTGAGTATAACAATGTGCTTACATCAGTTTAGACAGCTCATGTCACCAGGAAGGTAGAAAAGCATATGATGAATGCAGGTAAGGGTTCTGTACTGGTGTCGCTCTGGACAGAAGCCAACATCATCACCATGATCACAATGTGACAACATTGTCCTCAAACCACTGAGAACCTCCCCAAGGACTTCTATGAGAAGCTCCCTCAATCTCTCAGGGAACCTCCCCAAGGACTTCTCTGAGAAGTTCCCTCAATCTCTCCGAGAACCTCCCTAAGGACTTCTCTGAGAAGCTCCCTCAATCTCTCCGAGAACCTCCCTAAGGACTTCTCTGAGAAGCTCCATGAGAACCTTCATTGAAGTTTCTCTGAGAACCTTTCAAGAGTCTCCTGAAAGAACCACAAGACAGAAAACCTGTGTGGGAGAAACCTACGTGTCTAGAGTGGGAGCTGGTCTGGTGAAGACAGTTAACACTGGTGCACGGTCCTAGAACAGAAATGTTTGATTCTGATAAAGGTGTAAACAGAAACCAGCCCCAGAGTGTACGGTCCCTGGTCGGTCCTTCTCTGTATCCCTTGGAAGACGAGGAGGCCACAGAGGCTTCTAACCAAGCCTGAACATGGAACATGATGAATGGGTCACTCACGTTCTCTGGGATGCTGGGCAGCTCTCTGAGGTCAGGCACAGTAAAGTAGGTATGCTGCGTGAGGGGGATACAGGATCAGTCAAGATTATGACAAGTGAACAAGTAACTGCTTTGATTAAAGTTTACAAGCCCTAAAAACCGCTAGGACCGAGCATCTTAGTCAGCTGATAGCAAGAAACCATAACAATCCACAATTCCTAT
>JAABNY020000119.1:31691044-31714020 GCA_015164015.2 Brevimyrus niger
CTGACCGTCCCCCAGATGACACCGAGCCTTACCTGACCGTCCCCCAGATGACACCGAGCCTTACCTGACCGTCCCCCAGATGACACCGAGCCTTACCTGACCGTCCCCCTTGACGACACCATGGTTTCCGCTCGGTTCTCTACATGCCTTCCTGAATGAAGGATCATTACCTCCAGCTGAATCTCTGAACTGCAAACCCTACCATCCACTAGGGATTGGCGATACGGCCAAAATGCCCATATCATGATATTTTTGGCTACAAATATGATCCATGATATAGATCACAATTGTTTTTAGAATGTTTAACCACTTAATCAGCAATTCTCTCCTTACAAGAAACACTGCTAGTAACATCCATCCATCAATCCATTTTCCAACTTGCTTGGTCTGGAGCCTATCATGAAAGCAATGGGCATGAGGCAGGGAACAAGCCTGGATGGGGGGCCAGCCCATTGCAGGGCACACTCACACGCCAGTCACTCACACGCCAGTCACTCACACGCCAGTCACTCACACGCCAGTCACTCACACGCCAGTCACTCACACACGCACACCTATGGGCAATTTAGCAACTCCAATTAGCCTCAGCACATCTTTGGACTGTGGGGGGGGAAACTGGAATACCTGGAAAAAACCCCACAACGACACGGGGGGAACATGCAAACTCCACACACATGTAACTTGAACCCAGGTCCCAGAGGTGTGAGGCAACAGTGCCCTAACCCTAACCACAACAGCAACAGGCGGCTCCCCTGCTATAACATAATAAGCCAAATTATTAAAATATGTAAAATACTGTACATATAAAACAAACTGACTCATTATAGCAAAAGCGTTTTTTCATTTAAGTTTTAAAAGTTTCATGTACAAATGAACATTGTAATAACTAAACACTTCTAAACTCAGATACAAATACAGCGAGTGGCTCAGTGGGTTGAGTCTCTGTGCCTGTAACTGGAAGATCACTGATTCAAGCCTGACTTTGACAGAATAGACATGTCTGGGGGCCTTTGAGCAAAGTCCACTGCCAAGCTTGGAGAACAAGATGGGGTAGATGAGAAGAGAATATTCCCCATGGGGAACAATAGAGTTCTATTATTTCATTATCAAACAAATAACAGATAAAAAAGAATTAAATAATTAAGAGTAAAAATTTTTGCATCACTAAAAAGCTTTTGATATAATTTTTTACTAACTTCTAGCTAACACCTTTAGAAAAAAAAAAAGATCAAGTTTTTAGTTCAAGGTCTATCTACTAAAAGAAGTGATATACAGACTGCACTAAGATCTTATGCCGGATGAAATTACTTTGTTTCTCATCAATTTGTGACAAGCGGATTATGTCATCCCATACAAGCGGATTATGTCATCCCATACAAGCTGCACAATTTGGCATTGACTGAGAAATACCCGATCGGTCCACAGGTTCTCGCCGAAAAGCACCTGTGGTTAAGAACCAGAGAGTCCTTATAAAGGAACAGGTACACAGCGTGAAGTCCTCATCATCTGCGTTTGTAATGCTGGCCCCAGCTCACAGCCCCAAAGGGATTAGCTCTTGGAAATCTGAATCGACTTACAAGCCAGTCATCATCATTGGCTAAGAAATCACTCAGATCCCTAAATACACGCTCTCTTCTAATTCTTCCATAAGCTATGTCTTCCAATAACGCAAGAGTTGCCATGGTAGTTGTAATAGTTCGGTCATTTTCTGCACCATTTTATTGTTACCAATTGATTAAAAATCAGGTGCCGTACATTTACTGTCAGTGTATCGGATAAAGTCAGCATCATGACTGTGAGTTTTAAAAGGGAAAAATCACATGCAGTAGCAATGACTCACCACTAAGTGCTGCCCATTTACAAAGCCAAGCAGAAACGTGCGTACTCCATGTCTGGAGCTGCCGTGAGAATGTGCGTAGCGGTACGCCGAGTTTCGTTTCTATACACCTCGACGTTAGCGTGGAAACAGCCGTACGCAACATTTCCGTGCGTACGCACCGTTTATAGATGAGGCCCCAGGTCTGTCGTCTTCTGCGATTTCATAGATGGTCTCCATACGTAGTCTGAAAGCTTTTACTTTTTCTCTTTTCATTCACTGAATAGCTCTCCTAATAGGTTCTCGCCTTGTCTATAGCGCATTGTGTAGATCTTGCACCAGCTTACACTTGTGGCCGGTCATTCATCAGAAGCTCAGCCTGGCCACACAACTCTGTCTAGCTGTACACTTCTTATGTACTGTAATGTAATCTGGCTCTTATCACAAAACATCAGCTAAATAAATAAACATGATGCACTGTAAAGGCAGACAGAAAAGACACACACGCAGACACACACACAGACACACGCAGACACACGCAGACACACACGCAGACACAGGAGCCGTGAATTATCCACACACATGTGGGGAAAAGGAGTGCTAACAGTCCTGCACCTGGCCTCACTGTGCATGGCTCTGCTTATTGACCGTAACACAGCTCAGGATGAGTGAGGGGGGCAGGTGGTGAGGCTGGCAATCCCTCACCAAGAAACTGGGTACCATCCGTTTACCGGGACCGTGGAGCATGGTGGGTGGCTGAAGCTGCCAGCTTTATAAAAACTCATGGAACTCCTCCGACAGATTGGATAAACTAAGACTAAAAATGCGAATACTATGACAGAACGTGGCAAAATGAAGAGCAAAAAACCACACGGTAGTGCTGGCTGATAAAACGATCTCGATTTTTTATTGATAAAAAATTCGGACATCACGATGATACACACAGTCTATAAAACTCGATCAACCAAGTTTGCTCCGTTTTAGAAAATGCGCCGAGACAGACAACTCGACGGCCTATCGAGCAGAGGTTTACTGAATGCCAGCACAACAGCCAATCACCGACGACGTTGTAATTTTGCCCATCCTCCCTTAAAGAAGAAATGGGTGCGTTTGACTTGGGCATAGGTCTGTCTGCAGTTGACGCAACATGGAGCGAGATCTGGCTGCGGCTGCAGGGGTGGAGTATAAACTGACTGCAGTCAGAAGTCGGACAACTTCTATTCCTTGTAATAGTCAGTAGACCTGACTGCAATGACCGCACTGCCAGAAGGGTGTAGATAAATCTATACAAATATCACGCGCATGCACATTACTTCGTTTACAACAACCAACCAACTGCATACAAATTGTTAGCAGTGAATAAAACTTGTGTTTAGTGACACAAAAAAGACGTCTGCCAGGAAAAAGATCAAATGCATGTTTTTCAAGGATTCAAAGTTATTATTGTCATGTGCAGAGTAAAATGCAATCCTTACTTTAATGTCTATCCATGATTGGACATTTTTATGAATAAGTGTTTTTAAGAATTTTTTAAAGTTTAAGAGACCAAGAATAGAGGAGGATACTTGCTGCAGTCAGTTCTGTCCTGCTTTATTTTATGTTTGCCCTTTAACATATTTGCAATATTATACAGCTTTGCACATAGTTACATTATTATATGGTTTTGTTCATTTGAACTATGTTTCTTTAAATACTTGAAAATCAATAACCTTTTATAATTTTAAGGGAATTTTGTATGTAAACAGTGAAATTTGTTGGAAAATAAGTATTTGTTTACTAATATTGTTTATTTCAATGTATTCATACTATTTGTCAGAATAGGGTTATTTTTATTATCATTTTGATTATTACATTATTACATGCAACAGCATTGTGAAGCTATATTGATAATTATCGATAACGGTCAATGCAGGAAAAAATATTGTGATCATTTTTTTTGCTGTATCGCCCAGCTCTACCACACAGTAACAGACAGATAAACAGAGGATCCTGACAGTCTTCTGCATTCCCAAAAGCAGTAAAGCTAGAACAGTGCACAGGTCTGAGTGGCCAGGACACTGGGCAAAAAATAATGATTAACAAAGTAAAAATAAATAACTAAATAAATAAAATTTTAAAAATGTGATTTAGTGTCATAAGAACACATACAAGAAAAAAATCCAGATGGCATGACAAGAATTGTATTTTGTTGAATAACACAGTATGCATAGACCGTGCTGTCCTAGTGATGTGATTTTGTTATGAATATATGAATATAATGATGTGATTTTGTTGTAATAAATATTGGGGTATTTATAAAACAGAAAGGAAGTCAATAAATTTAAACAGCAAGGATGAAAATAATTACCATTGTCTCTGAGAACATACGCAGCATTCACGCAAAGGCAGCAAGAAAAGTTTTAACTGATTCTTAAACATATAATAATCTATAAAAGGAATATTAACTAAAACCACAGAGCTTCCTACATTTTTATCATATGACAGAGTACCACAGTACAAATATTTCAGTAAAACTTTAACAGTACCAGTTTTTACATGAGTGAAAAACCAACGCCTTGAACAACCGCACTTTTGGTACCTTCTCGAACTACCAAAAGTACGGTACCTGGTGTGGAGGCGACACCCCCTTTGACTGTGGTGCAGAGGTATTTCATGGGAGCACCACGGACAGCCCACTGGAGGGCCGGATGTGTGGGACAGGCGGGGGGGTACAAGCCGCGGCCTGCCTTAGCCAGACCGGGGGCAGGAGTTTGCCATCTCATGGCTATGCGGTTAGCTTGTTATGGGTCCGAGGGCCAAAAGCTAGTCTTGTGTGTCACTCAGCTTCTCTCGAGGGCCCATCTCAACCACCCAGGGTCCCACACCCAACGTCCCCAGGGCCCCAATGCGGCCCCACCATCGCGAAAGGCCCAGTTTCCTGCACAAACAGTACATGCCTGCCCGCCGCTCAGGCGTGTGACGCTGGCCCGCACGCACGTTGCAACATGCTAAGAGTAAGAGAGCAGTTGCATAAGAGCCCAGCTGGAGTGTGAAGCTTCCTGATCAGATGGAGGAACCATTTACAGGGAAGAAAAAAAATAAGAAAAAAAACCCGTATGACGGATCCTAAGATGACACTGAGGAGGCTCAGCGGTTGCTAGGTGACCCAGAGCCTGCTTAACACCCCCCTGCGTGCTGGGGGGTCCTGAGCCCACTTCGGGGGCAGTTTGTTACCCCCGATACCGAACCACACAGGCACGGCATCCGATGACGGTCACACTGCTACTGCTGCGGAGGGGCAGAGAAGCGGGGGCCACGAGGCTGGATCCCAGCCTGCAAGCTACACGCTTCAGCATTTAAACCGAGATGCAGGCCCATCGCACGAGAGGCCTCATGTGCAACATTCACCATGAATCAATGCAGCACGGAAAAGTGAATGAACCCATCAACAGAGCCCTAAGGCCCCCCCTGAAAGACGGGATACACTAACCCTAACCCTGAAAGATGGGGTCTTTGGGCTGCCGGCTGCTCACCCATAAAGCAGCACCAGTTATTCATAAATGAAAGCAGTGAGCTCACGCGACATGAATGAGAAGGCACTGTGCTTAGGGTTCTCCCGACAGCTAGATGGTGCACATCCCCGCGCACATCCCCATACACATCCTCGCACACATCCCCGCGCACATCCCCATACACATCCCCGCGCACATCCCCATACACATCCCCATACACATCCCCGCGCACATCCCCATACACATCCCCGCGCACATCCCCATACACATCCCCATACACATCCCCACACTCTGCCGGCTTTTGGGTCTTTCACTGACAGTAAGTATTTTCACCCAAGGCCACAGGAGGGAAATTTGCTACTTTGATGTAAACCCCCCCCCCATCCCCTGTGGGCTGCCTTTACACAACCAAGTTATAGGGTACAGGACAAAACCAAAGCTTCCGTCTCTGGTCATGGTGTCACATAAAGGTCCTCGATTGCGCTGCACGCAGGATCCATCCGGCCCAAACCCACGGCAGAAAACAAATACTGTGTCATCACGGGACATGGAAAGAGACGCACATCTCTCACCATCCAGACCATCCGAGGGAAAAGCGTGACTCATGTGAAGACCTGACCATTCAGCACTAGAACACGACCCACGCATTAATGTCAATTTAACAGGTTTACATTTTACATCTTATGAAAAGTGTCAAAAGGAAATGACTAGTCCAGCAGATTCACATCAGATCGAAAGAATAACTAAGAGGAACGCCCAGATATAAAACATAGAATAGGAATAAATGTAAAAGATAAATATAAAATGTATAATCGACAGCAATGTCAATGACTCACTCACCACACCGGGGCACCGACCATGTTCAATAAGAGTGACTTACTTGAGCCAGTGGTCCCAGGGTGTACCACCTCCAGATAGACCTCGAAGGTGGACTGGGGGCTCTCCCTGAAACAAGCATGAAGGTCAGAGGTCAGGGGTCAGTGACAAAACAGCTGATCCCCACTGCCATCAGGGATGTGGACGTTGCTGGTGATTGTTACTGCATGTTCTTCTTAGATCAGGGGTGGGGAACCTGATCCATGGAAGGCCAGTGTGGGTGTTTGAGACGGCCTCCCAATCAGCCAATCAGAGTGGGTCCCCAGGACTGGAGCTGTGAACCACCTGCTTTATTATTGGCTGATCGTTCCCCACCACTGTCTTAGAGGAACAGTATAACCAGGACCAAATCCAGGGAAACGTTCACTGGGGGTATCGAACCTACATCCCCCACATGGGCTTGGAGTCTGATCCTCAATCCATTTTATTCGAGTCCCTTCTCTCATATTCATTTTCAGACCATATTCAGCCAAATTCCACCAGGACTAGACCTTGTTTAACACCTCATAATCATTTACTGAACACTCCTTAACCACCATTTCTTGCTCCTAAATTTATTTTTTCATTTAAGAGTAAATCCCTAGCTGGGTGATGCAGATCGTTTGCCCACAAGACAACACATCACCACTGTACCATCCCATACCGGCAAGGTGACATTACAGGCCAGGTCTGTGCCCCTACCTGGAGGCTGCGCCTGTTTGGGTTGCATCTCTGCTCTGGAGAACATGTTTGACCTTGGTGCTATTCACATGCAGCATGACACAAGAGGATCCATTCAAACGTAAGACAACTATTTTAAAGCCTCCAAGAATAGGACACTGGTTATTTTCTTTAATCGGTTCACCCTGTCGATGCTCCAAATGCGGAATCATTTCAAATTGTATCCATTTGGGCGGGTGAATTTTAACAGCTCTGATAAAACGCTTCTATCGATGGACGTTTAGCGTGTTGTGCCCCAGCCAGCAGTATGACAGCACAGTGCATAAGTAAAGGCCCCCAATTCAGCTTTGCTGTCAGTTCCTGCCCGGCTTGACTCCAGTCATACTTCAGCTATTACAAAAGGAAATATCTGAGGATTCTGACCTTGTTTGAGAACTGAACATCAGCTATTGGGCTTAACCCTGTGAGGCTTCCAGATGGAAAAATATCATATTTGACAAATATAGATCTGATCCATAAAATAAGTAGAACAGTCAGCACTCCTGGGTTACGACACGCAAGATACGGCAGCAGAGAGCCGCTTTGTAACGTAGCTCAAGAAGCACGAAGGAGGAAAGCAACACAGACCATAATGGAGCAACAAATATCCACAAGCGAACCCATTCCCTTGCAAGCAGGCAACTATTATTTTATCTTCAACTTTTTTAAGTGAAACAAGCAATTTCCCTGAGTGAAACTGCGAAGTGAGCTTCTGCGAGCAACTAATCACAGAGCTCGCGGCTTCGCTTTCCTGACTGTAACACAACCTTACATTAAAAAAGCAGAAGGGCTCTAAGTACCAGCCCTATATAAAGACAGGCAACGGTGTCCTGATTACAATTAGAGTGCAGTGATCTGGTGACAAGCTGTAAAAGGATCCCCTGAAGGTGGACTGGCACCTTTGCAGGCAAAGAATAAAAATACAGTCAATGATAAAGGGCAGAGGAGAGAGCAGGAGAGCTGGCATTCATTAAACACCCCTGCCTTTACCATCATTTACTGTGGGGATTCAAAGCCATCACATCCACAAGTACATCTGCAAGTATCCCCAGCAATGTGTAATGATTCAGTATTCAAGCTCCTTTACTGTCATCTCACCATATAAAGATACACGTGCACAAACATTTGTAAATCGTGCCACACATGGACATAATGAAATATCGTTTTGCAAGGGCCACTGTGCAATTTTGGAAAAAGAAAAGATCAACTGAAATAAAAAACTGGAAAATGTATCCGCGCATCAGTAGCAGCTCTGTCAATCAATCATGAATCCAACATAGACAAAGATATTTATAATAAATAAACAATACATGTTTGCATGCACGCACACCTCGCCCATACATTTTAAATATACATACATATACACATGCATACAAATTGCACAAGACCAGAACATCAGCTGCTCTTAGGAACATCAGCAGCAATGGCGAACAAATACGTACAATGGTGGACAAGGAAAATAAGCCCAGGCATTAGAGCATAAATAAGGTCAGTAAGTCCCGGAATTGCAACATGAACAAGGTCAGTAAGTGCCGGCATTACAACATGAATAAAGTGCCGCTACATTTAAGTCGGTCGCAACAAGTCCAGGCCCCGCGCTGTTCTCTTCCCTGTCATTCTTGTAAACAGCTCTTCTGAAGGACGACACCAAGGCAGAGGACAGTAGACACTTACCTGAGCCGAGACCCCATTTTAAGCTTTCACGGAAGCCGGGTGTCGTGCTGCAGACGAGGGGTGTGGATCGGTTATTCTAACCGTATTTCTATAACACCCAGTCAGACGGTCCAGACTAACGCCATGGTCTCCATGCGCAGATCGCGGTGCCGTCGCCACTCCGTTGGATTCTGGGTATTGTAGTTTCTTTGCTAGACCCCATATGCTTTTGCGTGATCAGACTCGTGAACAAAACACTACACAGGCCACAATCCCATTTGCTCGAGGCTATGGGAATCGCGTGATGTGAGTCGCTTTTCTGTGGATTGCGATATACGCCAATTAACAACCCTGAAAGTTGCGTAAGAAAAACAATTTTGTTTCGTTAATTAACGGATGTCATGTTAGGTCAGTCTTTACGGGAATTAAATTGTCAAAATTGGAATTAAACTTGGAACATTATAACTTATAATCTGTTTCATAGTTTTTTGGGGAAAAAGTGACCTGTAATGAACTGTGTGCGCGTCCGTCTGTCATTAGACAAAGACAAAACAGTTAATGAAAATGTCAGATTATTTCGGATTTCTTCTATGTTCTGTGTTCTAGTACCAGGTGTTATGACAACATGCTGAGTGTCATAACATGCTACCTATCAAGATGTGCCATGGAGCCTTTCTGCGCATGTGCAGTTCCACCGTCTGGGCATTAGGGTTAGGGTTTAGGAGAGGGTTTTAGGGAGTTTTGGGGGGTTAGGGTAAGAGTTATGGTTAGGGCTATCGATTAGCGCTACGGTAGCATTTTTTGACAAGGCAGCATACATCGACAGAACACCGGTCCTAGCGACTGTGGCGTACGAGGTTGGCAAGAAGTTGGCGTTGTATAGTGGTCCTCTTACTGTATGTCGCCTATAGGATTGACCGGTCCTGTGTGTTAAGGCATCTACTCACTTAGGAGCGGTTTAACCTTTGGTTTTAAAAAACGAAGAACACGTGCAACTTGACCACCCGGTTTTATGACTTGAGGCTGTTTTTGCCAGTAAGTGACCAGGATAGAATCATTTCAGTTCCCCAAATGTTCGGATATACGTATGAGTCATATGTCTATCCATCTGACAACCGCTTTATCCATTACAGGGTGCAGGGACAATGCAAAATATTTTAACTGCAAAATAATTAATTAATTGATAGGTCTATGCGCACTATCCTATGTAGGAGTCATTATATGTCAATGTCAGAATTCGCCGGGAGCCTTATTTAAATGCCTTACCCGTTAAGACAGAAATTTCCTTTGTATCATTTGTTACTTGTGTTTGGTATCCCCACAAAAAAAAGAAACAATTAAGAATAGCATAATTCTTAATTAACGTCTATGATATTCAGCCATTATTCTCATGGGTTTAGTAAATATCGCAGAAAGAGGGATTGCGCAAGATCTTTTTTTTTTTTGTAAATTTCAGTGTTTGCCATAACTTTTCTGCAGTGTTAAGTATATGGGCCTAAGGGTTAAATGATTGGGGTGGCCTGGTGGTGCAGTGATTACCACTGTTGTCTCACACCTCTGGGACCTGGGTTCCATGTGTGTGGAGTTTGCATATTCTCCCCGTGTCATTGTGGGGTCCAACAACATGCTGAGGTTAATTGAAGTTGCCAAATTGCTTGTAGGTGTGTGTGCCTGCCCCCCGCAATAGGTTGGTGCCCCATCCTGGATTGTTCTCTGCTTTGTGCCTATATATAATTTTCAGCGAGTGTATGCACAAGCCGTGTGGCTCAGTGAACCATGTCTTTGTGCCTGTGGTCAGAATGTCATTGGTCCAAGTTTGCCCTTAAAACATTTACAGGTGTCTGAGCAAGGCTCTTAACCCCCAGCACCAAGTGCCCCCCCTCTATCTTGTTCTCACTGAGAAAGCAAGATGGGGGAGGTGTAAAGAGAATTTCCCCACAGGGTTCAATAAGGTGTCTTTTATATTTAAGTCCCCCTCCCCAGATTTTAGTATCACTCCATTGTTCTTTTATTTCTTCTATAAGACATCTTTGTGCACCAATAGGTCTATGTATGTATAACATTGATATTGCGAAGAACAATGGCACAATAGACAAAAGAAGAGATTATTCCAGGGTCTTTGTATATTACACTTGTATGTAGGCGTTAATGAACCTGCAGTGATGACTCTTAACCTCATGAACCCAAGTTCTCATATAACGTGACTTGGGCACATTAGGGAAGTGTGGGTGTTCCAGCGGTATCAGAAATAAGGGACCCCCATCCCTTCCTTCCCCATAAATAAATAAATAGGCCAGCATAATCAACAGCTTATTTTTATGAATATGCGTTACCTAGGAATTGCTGTGCATGCAGAGTATGAGGATGAAGTATGTAAGCTAACTGGAGGTGGGTAACCCTCAGCTGACCAGCCACATGCAGCTCTTCTCAGATCAAATTCACATTTTCATGTCTTAACATATTATGATAATGCTTTTGTAAATATAAGTGATTTATTTATGGGTTAATATTATTATTTTTCATTTGGATATTTCTTTAGCTTTATGTGACTGAGGCGGTCCGTCACGCTCCTCTGTACAGCCCACATCTCCCTCAAAGTCATTCTCTACAACGAGAATATGTCTCCACTCATATGGTGTGCTTTCAGTTTTCTTCAGTACCTGAGGCTGGATGGACACTTCAACGATTATTGGGATTCCTAATTCTTCTATATGCTTTTTGCAGTAAATCGTCACCATGCCTTCCCATGTTTTTATAAAAAATTTAATATTTTCTCCGATTTACATATTATAGCCAGCCGAATCGTGACTACATTTGCGCTGCTAGTCAGCACAGCAGTAGTGAAGAGGCGAGTGAAGGGCTGCGCAGCACAGCAGTAGTGAAGAGGCGAGTGAAGGGCTGCGCAGCACAGCAGTAGTGAAGAGGCTAGTGAAGGGCTGCGCAGCACAGCAGTAGTGAAGAGGCGAGTGAAGGGCTGCGCAGCCCAACGAAAGAAGGGATGAGAGTATCGCTACAGAACTGAAATGTGTTGTAATATTAGTTACCTTTGTGCTGTTACGTGTCCAATTGAAATTGGTTTTCTTTATTTTTTGTAAGTATTTTTTTGTGGTAAATGCATATATACCCATATCACATTAAACAAATCCCATCACAAACCCCCGTCTCTGCCCATTGCAGAGTAAATAATCTTGGTCATAATGTAAATAATGGGTCAGACATTTAGGAAAAATGGCTCTTTGCTTTAAAAAGGTTGCCGACCCCTGGGCTGACCTAACAAAGACTGCAGTCATGTATGACAAAATAAGTTTGTCTTATGGATCATTTCGTTTCCGTCAGGGTCAGCACGCTTCTGTCCGAGTGTTTTGTGTCTTCTCCCCCTTTGGCCAGCAGGTGTCGCTGGCTATCCTGTTCTCATTGTAAAAGTCCTTAGTGTATTTCCCCTGCTCTCTAGATAGCCACGTGGCTCAGTGAGCGGAGTGTGTGGTCACTAAACCTTTGTGTTCAAGTCTCACCTTTTCTATTTTTGTAGATTTTGTTCCCTAGTTTTTTATTTTCTTCAGTTGTTTAGTTCCTGTGTTTTGTAACTTGTATTCGGTTTTGGTTTTTTGCTTTGTGCCCATGGTTGTTTTTTACCTGTCTGTTATTCCCCTAGTGTTAGATTCTGTTTCTTAGTTTCTCTGTTAAGTTTGAGTTCCTTGATTTAATTAATCATTTCACCTGTTGCCTGTTTTCTTGTACCGGTCCTTGTGTGTTCAACCATGATTGGTTGATTGTTTAATTCCTCACTCCTATTGCATCATTACTCTGTTCAGTTTTTATATATATATGTTCCTGTCTTAGTTCAGTTCCCTAGTGGCTCATTGTTGTAGGTTTGTTGTATTTCATGTGCATTTCAGTTCCCCTGTGTAGTTTAATTTTTGTATTTTGTTCTCTGCCTGCTCCCTGTAGCCCTGACCTTTTGTAGTTAGACTTTGTTGTTCCTGTATTGCTTTTTGACCCCCTGTGGTCTGTTTGTTTTATAGTGTTTCCAGCATCTTCAGTTCTGTTAATAAACCCTGTGAGCGGCCAGTGGATCATCACCTCCTTACCCCGCCTGCGTGACGCCCGGCCTTCGTGATGCCCCGCCTGCGTGATGTCTCAACCATCTGATTGGTTGAAATCACAAAGATACCAGTGTTCTGCATTGATAAACTTAGAATGAATGGAATGGATTCATAATGCAAATTTACACAAGTGAATGCTAACTCCACTAGCATTTGATGCTAACATAATACCGCGTTTATCACAGACATGCTAGCAGAAATTAGCACACGGTAAAAAGTGTTACTCGGCAGTGATACTCGGAAACAGATCGATCCAAGCAAATTAAATATTGTTAGATTGGATTAGACAGGGCAGAACTTTATTGATCCCGGGGGGAAATTCTTAATTTATTCTTCAGTCAATGTGTCTTGTAGTGTTTTCCAAATGCAACATAATTTTAAAATACTAAATGAAAAGAAACACGCATGTTCAGTGGTAAAAAACTTGAATCAACTTTTGTACTGGAAGTGTGCGACTAAAGGGCGATGCATCTCCTGCGTAGAGCGATAGGAAACGTGCCAGACCTGTTTATCGGAATGCACAGACTTGTATTTTGTCACAACATATCCGCTAGAGATACGTTTAGAAAATATGTAGAATATAGAGCGATGATAAAATAAATTACCGTATATAAATATATAGAAAATTATTGATATTACTCGATTTTCTGTTTGCGGTTCAATCATAGGGATTTACAGTAAATTAAGTTTTGCACGCAGTCCTGGATAGGGGTACTTCTGTAGTGATTTTTCAGGAAGCAGTAATTTCCGAAGTCGATGGGGTAAATGCGCAGTAACAAAACAAACACAGGTAAGGTATTATTTGTCCACAAGGGATGTTTAGTTTACAGAAAAAAACTGCAAATGTATTTGACTGAGAGGGTTTAATATAGACTGAGAGGTGAATATCACTGATCCCTGTGACATCATATTTCATACACGCCTCCAGACAACGCGATGTTTAATGCATTAAACTAAGGTTATTCTAGACAAGAGATGCAGATGATGTAATGAATATGCATTTATTCAATTAAGGGTATTTTACACGGAATTAGATTTGCATATGGGTTTAGCGTCTCATTAAACTGTTCTGTTCGTGCTGTAAAACTCGCCCTTTCTGCTAAAAGCGGTGCTTAAATTGAATATTCTATAACATGTTAATTACAAAAGCGCAGCAACCTTCCTATGATGTAAGATAATATGGTTAGAAGCTCAGAATTCTAAACAATAAAACAACGTGGAACTGACAGTATGTTCTGCTTCCATAAAGTTCGATAGCTTCTCATATTATCATTGTAATTAAGTTCAAGGTATAACGCTGTTTTCCTTCATATTCAACCAAAGTCCTTCCCATAAAGGTTCCTTAAACTGCTTAACGAGATTTAATACCGTTTAATTGGCTGCACATTGTCAAGCGCTGCTGTCCGTCTTGCTTTCAATTTATGGACTCACCCCAGGACCCCGGATCTTCTAATAAAAAAGACGCACAGACCTTTTACTCCGGCTAATCGGAGGCTTGGCTGGGTTGCTTTTGTAGTTCCGACTCCTTAGCGGTATATGGACAGAATGACTGACCTGACATAATAATTTTCCTAAAATCCTCCAAAGAGCCGTTCCTAAGCCGGCAAACACACGAGTCATAGACACGCAAAAATCACTAATACATATTAAACATTTTGTATTAATGTGTGTGCATAATCACTGAAAAATAAACTTTTGACCGCAGATTTAAAATTAAATGTTAATTTATCTAGACCCTCGAAAGATATATTATTAGCCAAAACGACCCAAGGATCCACTTTTTATTCACGCTGATTTTGCTATATGTTTTCATAATGAACGAAGGTTACTCCGACCTTTTTTAAAACTTGTCCTGCCTTAACTATTTGTATTCTACCTATGCATGTCCACGCAGATGTGACCAAGATCTGAATCTCATATGAAAACTTGTGAATTGAAGAATTTTTGGGTTACGCAGTACATATAACCTACCTTTATACAGCAATATTGTTAAATGAGTGGTCTGTAATAGTCACAATGACTTGCAACTTAACAAGACATGTCAAACCAGGAGAACGAGGCAAATCCATTGAAATTTCTCCCAAAATCCATAAGGAAACCTTGACCACATCTAAACAAACTAAACATTATTTATGTCCCGAGTATTTTCAAAATCATATCATCAATCCTTATAATCTGACAAGCATATTCGGCACCCTTTCCCCTTCTGCGGTAAATAGTGTGCAGTATTACGGCTGACATTGAAATGCATCTAAAATACAGTCCATCAATAACGACTGAATGCCGAAACATTTCGGCTACGTATTATTATACTTGGACGCTTACGCAATCGGACTTTGCTGGAATTCGTTGCATCTCTATTTAAAATGATAATCTATATTAAGATGATTATATTTTGTCGATCAGCGTTTGCCGTTTTGAAATGTTTAATCATGAAGTCGGCCACCATCTATGAAAATAGTAATCATTCTAAGTAGATAGCCGACTGAAGCTAAGCGTTTAAACGATTTTTTCCACTGAGACAGTGAATGAACAGGGAGCGTCATGAATGGTCTTGATTCGAGAATTACTTCAGTACCCCAGTGTATTCTATATATATATATACACACACACACATGGGCTCGCTATACGCGTTCGATATGAAATGGGTCATTAAACAATAAAATTCCCGTATGTAAATTTCAGACAAAACAGACATGAGTAAAGGGGGAAATATATGCAGAATTTTATATAGCTATGTCCAGAACAAATTACCAATAAGAAGAAAAACGCATTCAGCCGCCAGCTGCGAATAAACTAAAGATAACTTATTGAAGCCTGCATTTGTTACAGTTATAGTTACATTATTCATATTTACAGAGGGCATAGAAAAAAATGGAAAAATGCGGCAGTAGTGTCTTTTGTCAGCTTCTCTTGACATAGCTTTAAAAACAAAATACTGGCAGGAATATATTTATAGAGTAGGCCTATTTATAGTCACATGTATTTTAAGTAAATCATCACAATACTTATATAAACATTCACCCCACATTATCTAAGCGCAATCGCTTATATAATGAGCAAACTCATTATATGACTCTTTTAAAATATGGTCATTTTAGAATACGGTCACATCCAATTTATCTTCAGCTCTCACGTTGTATTATCAAATATGTGCGTTCAACCTGCAAGAGATCAACTGAAATGTCAAAGTTGGTGAAAATTACTAAAACTGCAAATTAATCCCAGAAAGTCCCACTGACGCTATTAGTCATAGTAAGAGAAAATAACCCTGATAATAAAACATAATTGAGAAATGCTAATATTACGTTTGTCGGACCACCAGTCGATCCGGATACTTACACATAATTTTTACCGTTAAATTACTTTAAATCATACGAAAATATCACACATAATCCATTATTAAATGTAAATAACTAAGAGCTAAGATACATATTAGGGTTAAATGAGGAGTCATTATTGTGTTTTCTGTTCCTAATGAATTGAAGCAATTACCACCACTTAAATACAAATACACACTAATTATTCATATGTCATCGTGATGGTAATAAACGCTATTTCCAATTCAATTAGGTGACCAATTTAAGAGTGACCTCATAAATGATGTCATTTACAAAATTCGCCCCACCCCCAGTACTTTATGAATGGAAGCGTCGCTGAATCCATTTTAAATCCAGAGGACAATATCTCAACAGTGCATCTTCTTGAAAAACGATTTCTCGGATAGACCATGTTCTCAAAGCATAAAAACATCTTCTTTTCGCATTTCAGCGTAGGTCTATAGCTCGGCTTGGGACAGCATCCACCATGAAGATGCAAAGTCCAAAGTGCCGTATTAATTGATACTTGTTTTGCTTAATTGGACCCGTTTAATAAAAGATACCTCTGCAAATACATAAATAATCAAGTACAAAACATTAAGACAAAATTAATAGATTCTGCGGTCCCACCATGACGATGCGCAAGGAAAAAAAACTCCGATGAGAGGAACAGTATGATTGCTTCCTTCCCAAAAAAGGTGCAGCCCGAAGGAAACTCCCAGTAGCGCTTCAATCGCGAACCCGGCAGAGTAGAGGTCTACAATGAGAGTGCACGACGCAGGGCAGCCAATGGCCGGGTGGCTGCGGGCGTGACGCGCGCTCCCGGTAGAAAAAGGCGCGGGTGCAGGAGAGGCGTGGAGCCGCGAGGAAACAGCGGGACGAGGAGGCCGCACCGGGAGCCTCCAAGGGGATTTACACGGAAAACTCCTCCTCCGCAATTATACAGAAAAAAGGGGGGCTTAAAAATAAGAAAATAGCTACGTTTCAGCCATTCCGAGCACGGCGACCATCCCTTACACGCTGGCGTTTATTTATGTGTATTTTCAGAATGCTAATTAATGATTTGTTTGATTTTTCTTATTAGAAGTAAAATATGAAAAAGCTGGACTCGCGATACAGCCGACAGATTGGGGCCGCAATCTGTGTCGCGTTCTTCTTAATACAGTGACAAATTGTCAGGAAAAAAACTGACAGAAACAAAGACACGCTTCTGCCAAGTGCATCATTCATTGTTGTTTTTCTACTGTTACTTTGGGAATATTTTGGCACAGTTTGTCATTGTTTGTTGCCTTGATGAATTTCTGCTTTTTGGGGGCTGACGTAAGTGCAACCTCAAGGCTTTCATTGAGCGGTCTCTTTGCTGGAAATTATTATGCAATAATAAAAATATTTCATAAAAATAAAGGAATCGCATTCCTGACTTCACAGACACCGGTGATTCGTCTGAGGGATGGTACCACGATTTTGACGCTGCCGTGTAATTTAACGATTTTTTTCCAGAGGAACGACTCTTCTGAGTTTTTGTTTTCATCTTTATATGTCTGTCAGCCGGAAGGGGGGACTTCAGATGTATTCGAGATTACAAAGGAAATCTTTGGAATTAAATTGTAAAAGACGAATTTGAGTTCGCAAAACGCATCAAATAACCAACTTGTAGTTTTTTTTTCTTGTGCGTGTAATGTTTTTTATCCTTTACTTTTTAGTGATTTATATGTGACCGAGATTCCTGGAGTGGGGCTGCATCTCGGCATCCCATGCACGCCCCTGGCTCGTGGCTCATGGAAGTTTTTGGGCTGCAGGGTTCAGGAGAACCAGCTCAACATCCATCCATTAGCCGCTGCGATGCTTTTCCACGGCCTTCCCGGAGGTGAAGCGCATGGTGTCTGTGAGATGGAGCGGAGAGAAAATAATGAATCTAGCGCGGTCAGCTCGGCCATAGACATGGGGGAGACCGACACGGTAGGGGAGCCGGGAAGCGCTCCACCCGGTAATACTCGGATTTAAGGTCCTGTGAAAAGGCTTGATTTAAAGTACTCAGGGCTCTGCACACTAAAGTATTCTATACAAGGAAATATGTGAACTTTGGATCTTCAGTTCCATCTGTAGATGCTGGAAAGTCTATATATATATATATCCTGTGAGAGTGTTTGTGATAAATATTGACAATATTTAACTGTAATGCCCTGATAAGCCATTCGATGGTATAGATTCTCTATGGCTATCAGTTAGGCCCATATAAACCCTGTAAGTAGAAGAACCACTAATAGTTAGATCCCTGTAAATATTGTAATAGAGAGACAGTTGTTGAATTTAAGCTTTGTATTATCTTGCTATAATGTTACGTGTACCAGGTGCCCGATTAGTGCTACGACAACTGACGCTACGACTCCTTAATGATATTGGTTATAGATGCGGTTTACATTTAGTTTTTTTTTCCAAAATCAAAGGCCTTTTCGAATGAGTGAAATACAAGATGAAGAAAAGCTCACAAATTCTCACACAATTACGCAGATAAGCGGCCGCATATAAATTCATTTTGGTTCTGATTTCATGATATTTATGAAGGTCCGTTAAGGCTTTTGTCCAATTATAAATTCAAATGGAATGTACTTCCACTTTATACCGTTGTAAAGGAGGAACGTGTGTTCGGGTTGTTTATGATTTTAACGTATACTTATTGTATGTATGCCTTTATCATCATTTGAATCGAAATTCTATCGTTATTGACACAATTAATGTTTACAGGGCGTATCCGCTGATTGTTTTCTATATAGGCTACCGGCAGTCAAAATTTATCTTCTATAAAAAATCCGTTAATTTCAAGTTTTGCCCTTATCCAGTTAATATGATATCGCATACCAAACAGGCCTATAGTAGCGAATTACTTAAGAACCGTGACAAATGTTAACTCACGTTGAAATCGCATTGCAAGGCTGTTTGGGTTTTTTGTAAATATTAAAGTATAGAAAGTTAATGATTATAGTCACTTACTGCTAAATTCGCTATATATATTATTGTGTTATTCAAGAATGGTTCTTGTAAATGCAACTTAATTTATATTAATTAGGCCTATACTTCGTTGAAAAAAATAGATTATCTTGATCGGACCTTAAATGACACCAATCAGAGCATTTAAACCTGTTGGTTATTTAAGATTTTAGATGTAGTATCCGTATTAATAAAACGACTTCGATGAATGGGCAGTGACTATTAATTATTTCATTGTATGAGGGTCCCGGGTTGTAATTAATAACACAATCGTCGTTGCACGGTTTGCAGTTATGTTTTTAAATGGTTTCGCAGAATATGAGCCCGGTGGACGGCGAGCGAGCGGCTCTTTGTGCGGGCTGCCGGGGGACAATCTCCGAGCGTTATTATCTGCTTGCTGTGGACCGGCAGTGGCACATGAGCTGTCTGACGTGCTGCGAGTGTAAACTGAAGCTGGAATCCGAGCTCACCTGCTTCAGCAAGGACGGCAGCATCTACTGCAAAGAGGACTATTACAGGTGTTTTAACGGCAACGGGCAAGAGTTTTATTAAACCAGTCGTTAGACCCGTTTTCTGAGCATTAATTCATACATGCAACAGTAGGCCAACATATAGGCACATATTCAAGAATTTGCCCTGGCATCATTAAAGTTTACGTCATCTTAATAGTCTTTATAAAAGTTAGGATTGTTGTCCAATTCTTTCCGTGTTCAGTTCGCCGACACGCACTCTCTCGCCCTTCAGGAGATTCTCCGTGCAGCGCTGTGCCAGATGCCATCTTGGGATTTCCGCCTCGGAGATGGTGATGAAAGCAAGAGACCTGGTCTATCACCTGAACTGTTTCACCTGCACAACCTGCAGTACGATGCTTACGACCGGCGACCACTTCGGCATGAAGGACGGATTGGTGTACTGCCGCGTCCACTTTGAGATGCTCGTACGCGGGGAATACCAGGAGCGTTTCGATCCAGGGGACGTGATATCCGGTAAAACCTGCCCAATGCCTTCGGGGGGCCCGTATTATAACGGGACCGTACAGAAAGGACGCCCGCGAAAAAGGAGAATACCCCCAACAGATGCTGACCTGGCCAAGTATAGCGCAGGTAAACTTGCCTTACAGTTCGCGTACAGTGACATGCATGTGGTCGGAGGACCTGTCATTGCTAAGGACCACGGAAATGGACGATTCCACCACTGCACAGCAAAATGGTTTAGTCTGCGATTAATATGTAGGCAAAAAAGTACATGCATGCTTAATTTTTCTGGCTGAAGTGTAAGTGTGATTATAAAGCAATTTCCGAAACTTAAAAATTTTGGATCACGTGAAATAGCCACCTGAAGGAATAATATCTGCTCTAATTAACTTCAATATCAATTGTTTTGCATTACTAGAATTTAGGTATATAATATATATATATAACCTTATAAATAGAGCTTATTTTTTCACACGATATCCACACAAATTTTAC
Organism: Brevimyrus niger; assembly: GCA_015164015.2. Taxonomy (NCBI): domain Eukaryota; kingdom Metazoa; phylum Chordata; class Actinopteri; order Osteoglossiformes; family Mormyridae; genus Brevimyrus; species Brevimyrus niger. Next base: position 31,711,460 of record JAABNY020000119.1, read on the forward strand.
CATCACAAAATTGCGTTAAGTTTGCAGGTCATCTATCGGGTTTTCATGTAGTTTAAAATTGTATTAATATAGCGTATTAATGTTTGAATTATCAAATGACAAAACAAAACATCTTAATTAAATTAAGTGAGTTGCGACAACAGAGTATAACATATCTTGTAATGTATGATTTTTTTTTAATGAAAAGAAAATACCCTTTGCGACGGGGCCAATAGAGTGGCGTAGTGATTCGCACTGTTGCCTCACAACTCTGCGACCAGGGTTGGAAACTCCGTGTGTGTGGAGTTTCATCGTTGTCGTGGGGTTTCCTCCGGGTATTCCGGTTTGGCGGTTTCCCCCTGTAGTTCAAAAACATGCGGAGGTTAATTGGCGCTACCAAGTGAGCGAATGGTATGCGATTGTGCCCTGCGTTGGGTCGGCGCCCCATCGACTCCGGAATATGCTCTAGACCCCCGTGACAACAAATAGAATAAATGGTTACAGAAAATTGATGGACATTTTGCGAGGCTTAGTTAGATCCAATGATTACGTCATTGTAATATCACTGACGGAGCTCGCAAGAGGCGGAAAAAATAAGTGTTCATTGCATCGGATAAGTCGACGAAGAAATATACAAACGACGTTTGAAGGCCTACCCAGTATTTAAGTATAATCGTCTCATTTAACTAAGACCTGGTGGCATTGCCAGTGTGTAGGAGTAACACTGTCGGCTTGACATTGTTTGAAGTTATTTTCATAATTAACAATATTCGGAACAAGGGCGTAGGGACCAGGCGAGACTGGGAGAACATGTAGGAACGGGGAGGGGACTTGTACCCCCCAATATTTCATTTGGCTTTATTCGTCCCTAGAAAAAAAAGAACATTTAAATTCAGTTGCGTCCCCCTCCCAATATCAGATTCTATTTTACCTCATCGATTGTCATCTTGCATTGAATTCAGATTATTGTGCAATGTTTAAATAGCATTCTACTGCATCGTCGAACTGAAAACGTCACGTTTTAATCGCAATTTGTCCGTAAGAAAGGTTCATAGAGACATGTAGGCCTCCCGGGCCTGCTGTCCCTCGGTTATTCACGCTCCTCTCATCTGTATGTGCTGGGGGTCAAACCGAAGCGGGACATCGCTTCAGCATAGTTCGAAACCTCAAAAGACTAAAATGGTGAAAGACCTGGAAAAGGGGGCTCGAAGGATTTGGCAGGTTTATGATTTAAGCGAACTCCCACCCCCTGCTTGTTGAATAACGGTTGGGAGAGTTTCTAGATCAGTAAATCAAAGTCTGTTTAACACCAGCGCACCTGTAGTGTATTCTGGGTAAAACCCTTTTATACACATAAAGCGAAAATCTTGACAATATGTGCTGATAGATTTTGTTGTCCTTTAATAAATCCACACTGACCCGGTCCATAAAACACTCAGAACACACATTTTTGGTTAAATAATTTTCTCTCAAAATAGAGCACAATATTTGACACAATAACACTTCCAAACATTTTCCGTTATTTCATGTAGGCCTATTTTAACATGACGTTATAGAAACGCTGACTAATATCGTTATTAAAAATAAGATTCATAGATTCTTGTGAATCGTAGGCGAATCTAGACCCTGTAATAAGAGGCTTCGGCCATTCTGTTTTTGTCTCATCCACCCTGAAAATGAACTATAATAGCTTAATTATTTTAATAAAATATCACCAAAAATAAACTCATAGTCAGCCTAGAAGAAAATGGAAACCTCTTGGAAAAGGCAGAAACTCGCATTATAACGTTCAATTAATTTGCTTCAAGCTAACCTATGGTTTGCCTAACATAACGACAGCTTAATAAAACACCATCCACATTCATCCTAATTAACCGCAGCACATAAAACCCGGTGTGATTATACTTTACCTCGAAAAGGGAAGCATGGCGCAATGTGTAAATGGGCTTCTCCGAGTTTATAGGGACGCATTCACAAACGAGTTTAGAATCTGTTCCAAAACATGAATTCACGCTGAATGGCGCTTTAACGTCGAAGAGATGAAGATTTTTTTCAGCTATAAAAAGCTCGTGCCCATTCCCGATGAAATTAATTTGATATAAACGCAAACTAGGCTGCAGTTGGTTGACCAAATTGTTCTATGGAGCAGGGTGGCATCGTTACGTCGGTATACAGTGCCTCATACCGGCGTTGGTTGTATTATAATTTACTGCGGGGGGCGAAAGGTCTGACTGCTTTCCTTTGTAAAGGCGTAAATGTAGGTGCTCGACAAAATCCCTAAAATGGCTCATTAAATAATGCAATTTAAAATGACATCAAATTACATATGGTAACGCGTCTAAACTGGGACCATTCCCAGTTTTTGCAGTGCATTGGGGCATTGGAGCTCTGCTGCCGCCTAGAGGCCATAACGCGAATCCAGGATGCGGCATATGGTTCCTGACGTTGCGATTGTGAACTGTAATTACGTTGATAAGATATGATTAAGAATAACAATAACTATATGGCTTTGCAAAGCGGCGTATTGGGGGTCTTATGAAGCCAAACTTCCTCATGTCCTCTTTTCGACGTAACTGGGACTT
>JAABNY020000119.1:31822265-31839075 GCA_015164015.2 Brevimyrus niger
GAAGCCAAAAGAGCCCTAAACTGTCACTCCCCCACTTGCTGGCAGGCCATTATGCAGACTGCTGTCACGTGTCTCCCTCGGGAAGATAAAGAAAAAGCACAGACTGTATGGTGAGAAACTTCCAGAAATCAGGACCACCTTCCATACTGTGGACGAAATGGGCAAATGCAGGACATACATGCAGGACTAACACACAGGACACATGTTCAGGTCTCACACACACACACACACACACACACACACACACACACACACACACACATGTAGGACTAACACGCAGGACACACACACACACACACACATGTAGGACTAACACGCAGGACACAGACACACACACATACAGACACACATATACACTCCGAGGCTAAAGGGGAGAAGATTTCTGCCTTTACAGGCTGTTTTTCTCACGGCTGCTGACAGCCCAGCACTCAGCCTGCAAGCACGGAAGGATTCATGTTTCAATGACTCCAACTCCAGCCAATCAGGAAGCGGCATCCCTGGGGTGCTGGGGGGCTCAGCAAATGGAGAGTGTCCCTCCGCTCCACATGACTGGATCTGCTCCTGTCCGTCATCTGGGTCATATATAGTTCATTTCAAGTGGGACAGATGAAGCTTCAGGGAAACGCGCCGCCGCTGTTGTCTGGACAGACCGTTTGTTTCTGACTCTCCTCCTTTCCGAGCTTCTGACATCTATGAATGGCGAATTGGGGAGGCTGGGAAACGCTCAAGGCAGGAGGAACCAGGGAGGGAGAGAGAGAGAGAGAGAGAGAGAGAGAGAGGGGGGAGGGAAGAGTCCCGTGTCCCTCCCAGCCACACCAACTTTCTTTCATGCGTGTGAGGGAGCACTTAGGGGCAGCGTCCGCTCCAGCTTCCAGAGCTGCTGGCCCGGGGGAAGCGCTCCCTGGCTTCTGGCTGCTGCACCCCTGTGTTAATCTCCCTGACAGATTCCCCGACTGGAGTGAAGAGTAGGTTTCTCCAAGGGAGCCTCTCCTCATGCCGCTGGGTGAGTACCCTCCTCCACCTCCGCCGCAACCATGTAAAATCACACCGAGCGCCGGCATAATCTGTGCCGGCTGCGTATTTCCATCACGCTGTTTGCGTTGCTGTTCTTCATATTCTTTTAGGGGGGGGTGGTCACAAGACGGGCAGCTGTAATGAACCCGATCCCACGTTGGCCAGCCCGGCTGCTGCACAGGTGTTTCTGAGCCATGGGGGGAGAGATGGGGGGGCTCCGTGTCAGTATTAGCCTCAGGCGTTATTGGGGAGGGGGTTGGAGGCGGGGAGGAAAGGGGCCAGACAAGCGAGCGGACGGGGCAGGATGGCAGCCGGGGTCAGTCTTGAGGCCAGACAGCACAAATGGGGTGGGGGGTGGCTGCTTATGTTCGTGACTGGCTTTTGAAAACATTACACCCCCTACCTACCCACATGTCAGCTGTGGAGTCACACAAAAAAACATAACGGAGCAAAGTACACTTTCAGACTGGGAAAAACAGAAAGAGTGAGAGAGTGATAGAGAGGGTGGAAAGAAAGGAAAAAGAGAAGGATAAGTGAAGAGGGAGAGAGAGGGAGCAAGGGAGAAAAGAGTGAGAGGGGAATGCGACGGAGGAGGAGAGAAAGGAAAGGAATGAAAGAATAGAGAGAGTGGGGGAAGAGAAGGAGGGAAAAAGATGGTGGGAAAGAGGAAGAGAGTAAGAAAATGGAAAAAGAGGGGGGAAAGAGCAAGAGGAGTGAGGAAAAGAGGGTGGGAAAGAAGAAAGGGTAAGAAAGTGTGAAGAAAGGATAAAAAAGAGCCAGAAAGGAGGGAGAAAAGAGAGGAAGAGTGAGTAGGAAACAAGAGGCGAAAATAGAGATGGAGATTGAAATAAGTGAGAGGGAGAGAGAGGGGCAAACAGACTGTGTTAAGATGTCCATGCACTCCTTTTTGGGGGGTGGGGGTGTGGTGAGTGACAGAAAATGCTGCAAGCCTCTATTCCCCCCCCTGCTATGGCTGCTTTGTCTGTTTGTTCCTTGTAAACAATGCCAGAAACGTAGACGAGCCACAACAAAACACACAGGGAGCACATGGAAAGAGCATGTAAGGCAAAGGAAAGAGACAAAGGGAACACCTGGAAAACACACAGGAGGAGCACACAGGAAACACACAGGGAGCACATGGAAAGAGCACGTAAGGCAAAGGAAAGAGACAAAGGGAACACCTGGAAAGCACACAGGACAAGCACATAAGGTGCACGGAAAGCACAGGAAAGCACACAGGAAACACACGGAAAGCACAGGAAAGCACACTGGAAACACATGGAAAGCACATGGAAATTACAAAAAGCATGCAGGAAGCACAGGCAATGCACACAGGATGCACACGGAAAGCACACAAAAAAGACACAGGAAGCACACACTGTATGTGGGGTGAAATACAGAAAGACAGAACCAATCAGCTTGTGAGGCATGTTTCTGCACTGAAGTTCACATGTTTGAAGCTGACAATCTCTGAGGAGTCCAGAATATTCGGGCATGCTGTGGTCTTTTTGTGCATAAAGTTTTGTGGCAGGTACACAGGGAGGAGCCCATTTTGTCAAGTTTGAGTAGGGAGGGGGGTGTTCCCACAAATTATACCATGTTCAGCCTCCCTGCAATGGAGGCAGTGCCTCTGCAGGTACATTTCCAGGTCCAGACAGCGGGATCTGGCTCAAACCTGCCAGCAAGGGCTGTCAGAGAAGCAGTGGGGGAGGGGGGTGAAGTGAGGCCCCATCTCCCTGGCAGGCCCCTCCCCCCAGATTTCTGTCCTCTCCTGACAAGTCCCCTAAGCCTCAGACTACCCCCGAACCCAAGCTCCTGTCCTTTCACCTACTGTCTGGGTTTCAGACGACCCCTTGAACCCCCCCCCCCTGCCGAGACCTCTTTTCTGTGAGCAAACCTGCCCAGTCTGTCATTTCCTGTGTCCCGGCTGATGAGCATCAAACGCAGCCCCAAACGCAACTTTCACTGCCAATGCTGTTATCATCCTCCTCCGTTTTTCAGAGCGGCATTCCATTCATCTGCCTTCATCTTTCATCCATTCATCTCTTTTTTAAAAGAGGAGCGTAAATCTGAGGGGCCCCTGTTGGCCCCTGTTGTACGGCCCCGCCTTCAGCTCTCGGCGCTGTTTGCCTTGAAAAACACGGGCGATCTAATCCACCACGTCCGCCCTATTCATGGGCCCGCGGTCCAGGCCGCATCTTTCATTGCTGGGTGGGGGGAGGGTTATGAAAATAAAAGCATTTGGCTCCCTGGGATGGCTTTGAATGATGTGCGCAATGGGGGCTCATCCAGAGACTCCACTCAGCAAAATGATAGAGCAGATAGCAGCATTTATACAGCCCCTACAGACAGACAGGGATTCACCCCCACTTGCGCTGGGGCAAACAACAGCGGCACTTATAGTTGTCATATTGTCATACATGCATTCATACTTATTGTCTTATTGAGCACCCTCCTTTGTCCTTTGTGTTTTGTATTTAATTTGCTGTGCAATGTGCAGTGTAACTGACTGTTTACTGCATGTGTAAAAAAAAGTTGTTGAATCTTGAGTCCATTGACGTGGTGATGAGCACTTTCAGCCCTCAGCAGCCGTTTCTGTTCCTCCATGTTTCACTGTGTTCTCCTCCATCATGGGTTGGGTGCCAAGAGTTCCACTCCGGACACAATGACAGGTGTGAACTTGGCACAATCTGTATTTTTTGGTGGGGGTGGGGGGGGGGGGTGTTTCGGAGAGTGGCCTTATTCCGCAGCTCTCGAGTCACTGCTCTGTGCAGGAGTCAGGCACTGAGTCAGAGTTAGGGGCCGAGTCAGAGGCTGATTTATTGCCGAAAGGTGAGGCAGGCAAGCGGAACGACAAAAGGCCCTGGGGAAGGAATGTGGGCCGTGCTGTGGTTCCTGGTCGCGACAGGCTTGGGGACATGGTGCCAAGGCTTGGGGCGAGGGCGGGCGGCTCGGTCTGCCAGCCGCCATCTCCATTCCGCTACGTGGGTGTTCTTGTTGTTCAGCGGGACAGGGAGTGTCTTGCTGGTGTTTCAAAACTCAGGTTCGCTCCCCCCGCCAAACCCTCAGATGTGATTCAGACTAACAGTGCACAGGCGGGTGAGAGTGTGTTTGGGTTCTCGGTGCAGGGACATGACATACAGCCGCCACACGCCTGGCAAAGAGCAATTACCCCCCCCCCCCCCATCCCTTTGAAGCTCCAGGTGGGGGCACTACTGATCTAAAATCAGGCAGTTGCGATGTAGTCAGACATTGACGCTGAAACAAAGTAGCTTTTTCAGAGGTTAACACTCAATTCAGAATCCCCTCCCTAAAAAATGAAATAAATAAGTAAAGTATTACTCTTCCATTTGCCTGGGAGGCCTGATGAAATATTCATGGCCCCCTTACTGACTGTCACAGTTTCTGTCACCACAAAACCAGCTTGACCGTGAAAATGAGAGTAAGACACAAACAAAGAGGGAGCCCAGTCAGACCCCCCCACGTCTGCCAGTGAAAAGCTAGAGCACTCAAACCCACCCCCCTTTTAAGATCCACCATGACGTTTCATCCACAGATTTGTCAATGAGTGAATTTACAACAATTTAACAGCGTTCATGCACCAGCAGAAAGATTACCTTCTAAGCCGCACAGAGAAAATAAAGCATTAAAATGTAACCAGTAAATCCTTTAAATTTGCAAGAACTTCATATTATTTCTTTTTAGAGCATCTTTAAGTACTTCAACACAGGTGAAAATCAGCTCAAAGGAAATCAAAGGGCTCACAGAGATGATCTTCCCTCTTGGAAAACAGGGAGCTGTTATCTGGCTGCCCTGACATCGGCAGCCAATAGCACGGCCTGCTTCCCTGACCCACATTGTCCCCACCATCCTGGTCATGTGACCTGCTCCCTATCCAATCCAACCCTAAATCCACATGGATTCCAGTAAGGCTGAACATCTAGAGCAGAAAATTTTGAATGTGCACAACATGACATACTGATGTGAAAAATAATATACAAGCATAAAATCTGAGCCCAAGGAGAGACTGATTATTTACTCTCAGTATTTTGACTTATCACCCGCTCATACTTAAATGACTAGGTAACAAAGTGATGCTTTCTTTTGGAATAAATCTGTATGAATACAGACTCCCTGTTCAATGGTTCACACACCAAGGACGGAGCAGGAATAAAAAGTCTATGTTTCTCTGGGAATAATTTTGGAAGCACAAATGCAACACCCAGGGAGGCCGATGGGCAGGAATCACCGGCATGGTGCTGGGAATCAGGGGAGTGAGGATGGCTGGTCGGGGCTCACTGGCATGGTGCTGGGAATCAGGGGAGTGAAGATGGCTGGTCGGGGCTCACTGGCATGGTGCTGGGAATCAGGGGAGTGAGGATGGCTGGTCGGGGCTCACTGGCATGGTGCTGGGAATCAGGGGAGTGAAGATGGCTGGTCGGGGCTCACTGGCATGGTGCTGGGAATCAGGGGAGTGAGAATGGCTGGTCGGGGCTCGACTCACTCGCCAAGGTATTTCAATCAGATGCAGATTCTGTGGCTCTCTGTGTTTTGAAGCAGTTCACATTGCGTATCTCACCAAGCTTCTCCAAGTCTCTCAGAGACATGTTGAGATCCTTAACCGTGAGGCCACCTGGTGGCCAACAAGAGCAAACGTGGGAACATTCCAGTGTGGGAAAACAAGGAATGGATGTGATCACCTGACCACTGGCAGGGCACCGTGGGAAGACAAGTGAGAGATGTGCTTGAGGGACGTCCCAGGGACAGCTGGATGTCCCTGACATGAAAATCTCTGTTTACAGCTGCAGAGGAAGTCCCCCCCCCATTCACGTGTCAGGACATGTTCCATGCAACGACCAAGGAAAAGCGGCTGCTCCCGCTTCAGAAGGAGAGGCAGCCCCCCCCCCTCGCCACTACCAACATCACCCAACCCCCATCTGCATGATTCACTGGCAGCTTCTGACTTAGTGGCTCTGTTGACAGATAAGGGCAGAGCGAAGTTGGGGGGGTAGGGCAGTATGATCACAGAAGATTACCAGATCATAAATCAGCACTTTGTGCTGAAGTGTTCAGCTCTGGCTGCCAGGACCCTCTCGCTGAGCCACCATGAATGAGAGGGAAAAAAAGCTTTCCGGGCATTCCTCACGTGAAAGAAACTCAACAACACAGCCCCCCCATTAAAAGAAAATGGGGATGGAGAGAACTGGGAAAAGTTAAGACGCTTAAAGTGTAGTGATGCAGGAATAAAATGAGAAAGGGAGGTATCACTCTCGCAAACTGCCCGATCCGTGTGAAACAGAGACAGACCACTGTATGTGTTTCTGCTTTTAAGCACTAGCATGAATGCAAGCAATGGGGCTTAAGGTGCAACCTGGGACCAGAGAGTTATCGGTTTGAATCCCTGGGCTGGCAGAGTCAGGTCATCGATGGCCTCTTCATCAAGACCATTAACCCCCAAAATCTCTGGACTATCTGACCCTACTTTCTCAAATGTACGTCACTTTCAATAAAATCATTTGCTAAATAAATTATTTCTTAATGTAAATGTAAACCTTAAGGATGACTTTTACTTCGAAGAGTGGTCTGGAGGCAGCCATCAGGGAGATGGGCCTCGTGTGGATTCGTGGGCCATGTGTGGCTCCTTGAGCTACGTGGGCTTCTGAGGGCTGGCTGTGCTTCTATGAGCTTCTCTATCTCTACATGGGTGCTTCACTTCAGGCGAAGCTGCTTCCCTCGAGCAGCTGTGGTGTCGATAATGACTTCGCTCACCTCGGGATGACGGCTGCGTTGGCCTGCGGACCCCCTGTCAGTGTGCGGCGTGTTATCTTAGAGCGAAGCTGCCAGGAGTGGTCCTGTCACCGCGGAGATGGGGGCGTGTGACAGACGGGCCGGGAGAGCTCCTCTCCTCATGACTTTTACAGGGAGTGACGTGGCAGGCTCGTTCTCCAGGGCCCTCAGCATCCGGGGCTGGGGGGGAGGTGCAGAGGGGCCCGGGACTTTCTGGGTCAGTGACTGCCTCGTCTCTCAGATTTCCAGACGTGCAGCTGAGTGTGGGCTGCCTCTGGCTCCTCCTCCTCCTCTGACACCCCCCCCCCCAAGGCTGGGTAGCAGCTTCCTCATCCTCATCATCATTATTACTGAGATTACGAGACGGACAGTGTACCGATATGCACAACACTCCCTGCAGGTGGCGCTCTGATAAAATTTGGATGAGGTGAATCATAAGTATCTCTGGTGTGACTCTGGTGGAAATTGAGTGCTGTCTGATAGCTTGTCATTTGTGTCAAATCCTATGATCACTGAGCCACCTGCAATGGATAATCCAATAATTATAACGATCCAATAATCCAAGAAGTGCTCTTGACGTATAAAGAGGTCACACTAAAGAGATGGACCCCCACCCACCCCCATGAGACATTAGGGGAGACAGGAGGTCACGGCACGTGGAGGAACCTGAACCACCCTCCCTAACAATTTCCAGAGCCAAGGAAACAAGAGGGTGGTCGCAGAGTCAGGCTCTCTTAAGCAACCCCCCCGCAGGTTACTCAGGAACACATGCAGAGCCTCGTCTAGAGCCCTGTGGGGGGGGGGGGGGGCTTGTAAAACACACAGCAGGTCCAGCTGATGGCCACTGGACCCCCTTTTCTCCTTCCTCCTCACCCTCCTTTCATAGGCTAATAGGAAGGAACCTTTACATAGATTCAGACCTGTCCACAATGTATGGTGTGTTTGTTGCTAGGATAAACTTAATTTGGAAGACAGCCCCCCATCCACTGTTAAATAGCTCCTCCTGCCTTAGATATAATGGAGGCAGGATCGGTTTAGCGGTGCCCCCTCGGTAATAGAACAAAAGCAGCAAAATTTCTCCATGGTGAAGAGACGTTTAATGTTACTCCTGTTGAAAGCTTGTACAGGTTGAACTGCTAGACTGGTGCCTGGGACTTAATGAGAAAGAGATCTTAGAAGGTTCTTTACTTTGGGAAAAACTGTCTCAGATTGTGCTGCTTCTGAGAAGTTGCTGGTGCTGTGGCTTTGGGGTTTGGACACACGAAAAAGTTTCAAAGAGCCCGTTCTGCTCCCTCCTCCATCCACAGTTTGTTTTGTTTTTCTTTCTCCATGTTGAACACAAAAGGCAGCTTGTGTTACAGACCAGCAAACGAATCCGGTCCGTTTTGTTTTTTTAATGCTCCTTTTCTGACAGCCTGTGGAAACCCATCCCTCTGATATTTATAGGACAGCAGCCACAGAAAGTCAAAGGAGAACAAGGGATCAGCTGTCCTCTGCTGCTCATGGCCACCAGGAATCTGCTGACGAGGCTAAAGCTTTGTGTCATTTTTTTTTTAACCCTGTTCCTGGGATGTATGAGACGCCCGGCAGCTCAGCGCTCAGACAGACATTTCCAAAGGCCCAAGTCGCACGCGTGCTCATGGCATTGGTCCCAACGGATCCGCAATGTCTAAACCATCAGGATTAGCCATCTGCAGGGACAGACAGTTCTAGTGGTGAGTGTGCTGAATTTTCATCTATAGCTTTGACCGTGCCGGGAGCCACCCGCTGCCCGTCAGGACCCGCCACACGTGGACGGGGTACATCCAGGGCAGCCCTGACAGATTTACGCTAGCGGCAGGATGCCAAGCCGACCAATAAACGGGGGAGGGACAGAAGGAAAAGTGGGGCAGGGTCCAGAGATACGCAAAGAATGAGAATCTTGTTAGCAGGAGGCTATGAGCCAAAGCTGGAGGGTCACGCTGCCAAGGAAGGCCAACTTCACTCCCAGCCAGCTGCATCTCCATCTCTCTCCGACTCAGAGAAGGATGCTCCCTGCAGACAGGTGATAAGGCGTGGTGGAAGGGGGGTGGGGTGGGGTAATGCTTCTAACCTGTCTGTGCCCAGGTATCTTGTGCCTCACTGCGCTCAGGCCTCCTTGGAGAATGGGGAATGGTGGTTTTCTATCATTATTCACAGAAAGGAAAACATGCTGAAAATCATATTAAAAATACTCCACAGCAAAGCCATTAAGGGGCACTGGGACTCAGCGTGAGCTTGACCACTCAGTAGCCTGCAGGTTTAGTCAGAAAGCAAAAAGCACTTGGGACACCTGTAAGTCCAAACAGTAGCACCCTGAGGTCAAGGTCTGGCTTTTCTTCAAAATGTTACTGAACCAGTAATGCAAAGCTCTCTCTCTCTCTCTCACACACACACACACACACACACACACACACACACACACATAAGTTTCCTACATGCAGTGCATAGCTCTGCATTGTTGCTGTGATATGCAAGGCTGGAGTTTCTCCTACAGTCAGTTGCAAGGAGCTGAGAATCATCTTTAGGAATATAGTTTAAATCAGTGAGCCTCAGATTGCCTTGTCAGCTGTACTCCACATCATCTCAGCAGGAGACAGTCTCCCATCTTCTCCCAACCGAGACCCTCGTTCTGTGTTTTAATGAGGAACCATAATCCATCCATTGCTCAGTGTCTCAAACAGTTTTACTGGTGTGTACAGAATAGCTATTCATGCACATTCCCCAGTTCCCCCCAGTATGCCGGAATGCTCCGACAGTACGGTGTACGTCACTCCCTCTCGCATGTGCTTTACTGCTTTGATCTGTCATTTCTGAGCCCGGCTCTGTCATACTCCCGTCTGGCTGCTCAGAGAAGGTCTGCTCTTCACCAGAACCCTGGAGGTTAGGGAGCCTGTGAACAGTGAAGCCAAGGCTCGGCCGAGCAACGCTGTATCCTGCCTACCAAAGCACACCGGAGTGGCACCAAGGCACTGGAGACGACAGCAGCACACAGTAAGGTGCAGGAATGCCGAGTTAGATGGCAGCTGCCCAACGGGGTCACCATTAATAATGCATGATATCGCAACCTCAAAAGCAGAGATGGCAGAGAGAAGAGGATTTACCTCGGCGGGAAATGCTTTTGAGGAGCACTGTTTACAACGACCATTACAGAAGCTGAGTAGAACCTTGTGAAGTCCTGCCTGCTAAAATTATACATAACCACTCCCCTCCCCACTGCCAATGAACGATTGTGTGGAAGAGGGGCAAGGAAACCAATGTGACACAAGCTGTCAGTGTCTGCGAAGCACAATGCCTGCAGGTGAGAGGTTGCTACATTTATATTCTGTCACTCTCTAACAGGTCCCACAGGAAAAGCATGACCGCTAAGAAGACCATGTTAATGAGTCCATCGAGTCCCAACCTACTGAATTCCCTGTGAAAGTAAGGTATCAGCAGGTATCCAGGCAAATCTGGGTCCTCATCTAACCTGTTAGCATGTGAGTTTCTGGAATTTGTCTCGGTCTTAACACCTAACCCTAACCTCAACCCCTAACCCTAACCTTAACCTTAACCCCAACCCCTAACCCTAACGCTAACCCCTAACCCTAACGCTAACCCCTAACCCTAACCCACTAACCACAAGCGGTGGACAGCATTCTGGCTCCACAAGCACCTTCGGGGAACATTCAACGCTGTCGGTGAGTTTGAGCTTCTGTTGTAAAACCATCGACCGTTGATTGTGCCCTGAGGACTGCTGTTTTAATCCCAGCAGAACTTTGAAAACTGAACCCTAAACTTCCCGCTGAATGGAGATAAGCTTCGCCTACTAAACCTTAATGGCCGCGATAAACATTCATTGCTGTCGGTGGGTTGTTACTGGACGCTAACTCACTGACCAGTGAATGCACACTGCGGTGCTAACTCCATCAGAGCCCTACCAGAAACTTCTATTTTGGTCAATAGTAGCAGACAGGTCTGGGTTAGAGGATAAACCTGCGTCCCAGTTCACGTACCCCCTCAGATCTAGGTGGAGGAGGATGGTTCTCTTCTATCTAGCTTTAAAACTGAACATTTTTACCCACCTTGGACTGTAGCATGCATGTGGACATGTAAGATATAGAACTAACTTTTAAAGAAAACAGAGAATAGAACGCATGTACTTTTAAAATAAGTTAAAATAGATCATTTGACCAGCAGTAGTTCAAAATGCCATTGGGAAGGCTGGAGATTCAGACAGAAGAGGAGACATTTAGGGGGACTCAACATTATCTGAACGGTTTGCATTAATGCATTAATAATAAGAAAGAGTACTGGCTTATGCTGAATTGAGTGGAGGGTGTCATACACAGAGATGGTTTGATCTGGACTCAAAGCAGCCTGTCATGTGTTTGGGGGGGGGGGGCAGGTCATCATTATGCGAACTCTTAAGCCAACATCATGGAGACACCCCCAGCAGAGATTTAGCTACTTGTTCGATGACGAATTTTCGTTTCCTGCTATCTACAGCCAAACTCACTTCAAGGAGCTTCAATCAAGGGAGTCTGAGAAAGAATGCAGCAATCGCAGAAGAACAACTGTCAATATCCCCACTGTGGGGGCAGACTCCTGCCATGATTAACAAACATGGTTGCTTTTAGATGGCCTCTTGTTTCTGAAGAGGCAAGTTTGCTGGGGGGTCATTTCTATGAACGCTTACTAAAAATAATGGGCCACGGGGGGGGTGCCAGACCCCAATACTGGACCTGTCAGGACAATCACTGATGTGTGACCAGGCAATGCATTTTAACACTTCTGGTCATGCTGGGTCCAAACCTGCTTCTTTCAGATAACCCCCCCCACCACCACCAAAATTTATCTTTATTAATGGAAGATGTTGCGTCACCTGGAACAAATCCTGCTGTAACTGGTCCATTAAAATCGCAGCCATACTGGGAGTTTTTAACATGCTGAATTTTTTCCAGGCAACACACTGATTTTTCTATTTTTTTACTTCAACTGGGTTAAATTTTTTTTCTATGGAAATTGCCTCCTGAGCCAATTAAAACCACTTTTAACAAGCCTCATGGTCTTTAATCTGCTCTGTAAAACACGCTCTGGGTTCCTCCGCTTCACGTTATCTTTGATCTTTTCCTCATTTTTGGGAAGGGACCTTTGAACACTCCAACTGTAGTCGGACAATCAAGAGAACACGATGCATGTCGTTCTCTTCTGCCCGGCCTTTAACCTGTCACCATCTTCAAGTTAGTTACCTAAATCACTGCATGTTTAATGATACAGTGAAATGAACAGGATGAGAGTTTCTATGTTCACAGGGAACACATTGCTTTCACGCTGTGTCCCGCGTCCCCTGGACAGATAAAGCCCAGTTCATACTTCACTTTTCCGTTTTTACTTTTTTGAATTTTCGGGCTGTGGACGGTTGTCGGTGTGGCAGCTTGAGGTCATACTACATTTATCTGAGAACGGCTGTAGTTGGTGCAAAGCAGCAGTGATATCCCACCAAACGAGGAATAGGCACAACTATTGCAACAAACACAAATACAAGCAGTGTAGTGAAACAAATAAATTTTCGCCAAAAGATTTAGAGTTATTAGTCAAGGTATTACGGAAATAATACATACCACAGTATTTAAACCTTGGGCTACACGCCAACTGCAGTCGTCTGCAGCCAACTCCTTAAAAAAAATTTTACGTCACTTACTCTTGTCCACAACCAAAAACACAAGCAGTAAAGTATGAATGGACATTAATGTAAGCTTTGAGATCTTAAGTTTCTTTTGTAGAAGTGATGCCAAATGCAGTGTCTATACACATCAGTGCATCCAAGCATGACCATGTAACCAAGGGAGATGAATGGAAAGGCTGAGGCCGTCTCCTGGGAGGCCCGCAAGGCCCAGGCCGTCTCCTGGGAGGACCGCAAGGCCCAGGCCGTCTCCTGGGAGGCCTGTAAGGCCCAGTCTGGCTCCTGGGAGGCCCGCAGGGCCCAGGCCGTCTCCTGGGAGGCCCGCAAGGCCCAGGCCGGCTCCTAGGAGGCTCCCACGGCCCAGTCTGGCTCCTGGGAGGCCCGCAAGGCCCAGGCCGTCTCCTGGGAGGCCCGCAAGGCCCAGACCGGCTCCTAGGAGGCTCCCAAGACCCAGTCCGGCTCCTGGGAGGCCCGCAAGGCCCAGAAGGGCTCCTAGGAGGCTCCCACGGCCCAGTCTGGCTACTGGGAGGCTCCCACGGCCCAGTCCGGCTACTGGGAGGCCCGCAAGGCCCAGGCGGGCTCCTAGGAGGCTCCCACGGCCCAGTCCGGCTACTGGGAGGCTCCCACGGCCCAGTCCGGCTCCTGGGAGGCTCCCACGGCCCAGTCCGGCTACTGGGAGGCCCTCAAGGCCCAGTCCGGCTCCTAGGAGGCCCGCAAGGCCCAGTCCGGCTCCTGGGAGGCCCGCAAGGCCCAGGCCGTCTCCTGGGAGGCCCGCAAGGCCCAGTCCGGCTCCTGGGAGGCCCCCAAGGCCCAGTCCGGCAGTATCAAAGCATATGTGAAATTCAGATTGCAGCCAACAGCAGTTGTTGCTAATGGGAGCTGACAGAAATAACAAGCCAATGGGAACTGATCCCTGGAGCCAAACGGATGCCGTCATTGGCTGTCATTATCCATATCCGTGACAGTGGTCTCCATACTAGTATTCATGCATGGAGGCTTTCAGTGTCCTGCCTTTTACTGGAAAGTTTAAAGACATGGTCACAAACAGAGAAATACTATCTGTTAGGTAATTTTAACAGTTCATATCTTCTTTTGGTACCACTTGGTTCAAGTGAATCTGCTTTGCCCAACAGACAACAGACATAATCCATGGTAAATTATTCTAAAACAATCTATTCTAAAACAATCTAACAATTCTAAAACAGGAAAATATATACATAATATGTATTTATTTTATAAATGAGGGGAGGGGGTGTTCTTGTGTCAAAAGAAAGCAAATGACCCACAACCACTGGACAATGGTATAGCTTATTATGGTACTGAACAAGAAGCACACATAGCTTTTCCGGAACATTCCAGCCACAGGGCTAGCACGTGCAGTGAGGGCATGTCATGTCGAGTCCTGGAACTTGTGTCATGACTCACAGCTTCACAGCCACATTTTCCCGAGGGTGTCCCCAACCAACAGGGGGCACAGACAAACTGTCTCTGACAGACACACACACACACACACACACACACACACACACACACACACGGCAGGTGAATTGTGTCTCAATAGTAATAATCTGAGCCTCCTGTACCGGATATGGGGCACTAGAATCATCGCACGGTGAGGCTCCAGGGTGTCCAATGCCAAAAGAGTGATCAATCTGAAGCTCTGTATGAACCTTACTGGACCTGCAAGTCAAATAAATGTATGCATGGGACACAGAAATACGGAACACAAGCAACCAAACTGTGGTGTGGACACAGCCCCCCATATCAGGGGGACACGACCCCATTACACACACCTGCACCGAAGATCTACCCTAGGTCACCAGATCCAACTCAGGATCGGCAAGTGCAATGAACCATCCAAAAAAATGCCAGGAATAAGGATCCCAATCCATAGTCCTATTGGTCAGGTTGCAGGGATAGGTTGGCGGGTCCATGTATCCATGAAAACAGGGTTAATGAAGCTGGAATCAGACAGATGATTGAGATTAGGAGCAGGGTATGAAATTGTGTGTATGTATGCATGCATTCTGGGGTGAATCACAGTTACTATACTTTCCTTAACTCCACACTCATGCTTCCTTTGTGAATATGTGTGTGCGGCGAGGGCACCGACCCAATCACCAAATCCCGCTCCCGGTACTGCTGACTCCAACACCAGCCCAGCAGAATGAAAACACTTCCACTACAAATTATTAAGTAGCCTTGGCAGCATCACAGCCTTCATCTGTGGTGAAATCCAGGGTCATTCACAGTAGCAAGCATTCCTTGAGAGTATGAATAAGGGGCCTCCCATATCTGACCCCCAGCTCCTGCCCTGATGTGTCCTTATACAACAGCAAGAGTCTCATCCTCGTTGATGTCTCTGCTGATGTCACTTCAGCTGTAGCTCTTGAGATGATGATTGGCAGTCCCTATGTTCTGGATATAAACCAGAAAGTTGACCCTGGGGCGTTGTAATGAGAGGACAATTCTTGCTTCAGGTATGGTTTAGTCTGCTGTTTTTTAGTTCAAGTTGGCCACCCTGTATAAATTTTGTGAACTTACCTTTAATCTATTTGTCAGGTTCCTGTTCCTGTTTTTTAATCTATTGGGGTATGTCTCCTAGTCCCTAATACGCCAGAGCAGTGTCTCCTGGCCGCTTCACACGTCCCATTTCCTTTTTGGATTCCTTTCACCAGTCTTCTGGCTGGTTCCTATCCCTACATTTGATTTCTGGTTCAGTCCCCTCATCTTCCTCAGCTCTCCTCACCTCAGTCCTCCCTTCTGTATCTCGCTCCACAGTCATTTGATCCATTAGCAGCCTGAAGTCCTGCTGGTTGCCTGTTTCCCACGGACTCAAGAATCATCGGACAGAAGATCAGACGGTCAGGTTGGATGCTCATTTTATTTCTCTTCCATGTCGTAGTTAATAATATGAGTCTTCAGAGTCGAGTTTAACAGATGTTCCTGGGGTTGTCATTATAAATGCTTGTTACAGTCATCCTTGTTTATGTTGGGTGATGCAACTCTAAACTAGGGAGTGCACTATTAAATACAGTGCCTCAGCAAACCAGGTTATTATAAGCAGGGCCTCCAGGACTCAGTTAAGACACAGACAGACTCCACGAAGAACTAAACACAGCACTTGAGTGAGGCCAAACGAGCTCTCTGGTCCCCAAGCAGAGTAAGCCGATTTAGTCACAGGGCCCATCTGGGGACACCAGACTGCCTGGACCATGCTGGCCACCACCAGGTGCCAAATCCGTCAGTTTCATTTTATTAAGTCCATCAATGCTGATCCTGACTGATGCATCACATTCATTTGCTGAGCAGATGTTATCATTTCCTGTTTTCGCAGTAGCAGTTCGGCGCCCCCATCTGGTGGTACAGTGGATATGCCATGGTCAGCTCAGGTGAAGTAAAAATGATCTGAAACACATCAATAGAAGAACTGACTGTAGGTAACACAGCCAACACTTGTATAACCTACCCTTGGTCTGGTTCCTTCACCACTACAGTTGCTGCTGTAATAGGGACATAGGGACAGCTTTTGTATCATGCCCAACATGTGTCTGAAGGTGGTTCAATAACCTCCTGGTTGAGGCTTGGACCCAATGATCCAGTGAAACAGACAGTTCCTTCCACAACTTCCTGGCACTGCCTGCAGGGGTTAATGATAATGTAAGCAATCATGAAATTTAACACCTAAGTCAAAAACTGTATTCCTGCTCACTCGGAGGGGTGGCCGGCAGACATTTCAGAAACTTCTCAAACAGCTGCTATTGGGAATTATTTGCCCTTTAATCCAACTCCTTGGGAAAGCACTGAGGATGCTAATTTTGCCACCCTGCACTAGGATGGACAATGTTTACAAGTTGAAGTCTAGCTGAGAAGACTCAACCATCTGTGTCACTCTTACTTGCGCATTCAGACAATGTAATGTTGTGATAATGCGCTATATAAATAAAATTGCATTCCTATATATAAATTGCACTTGCTAACATTTGGTCCATTTTCATGAAAAGATTCCATCCATGGAGGAGGAGTACAATGGGAGAAGAAGTGAGAGATTGGGAGAGACCCAGGGAAATGGGGAGTACAGCGTGAGGAGGGGTTGGAGATTGGGAGAGACCCAGGGAAATGGGGAATACAGCATGAGGATGGGTTGGAGATTGGGAGAGACCCGGGGAAATGGGGAGTACAGCGTGAGGAGGGGTTGGAGATTGGGAGAGACCCGGGGAAATGGGGAGTACAGCGTGAGGAGGGGTTGGAGATTGGGAGAGACCCAGGGAAATGGGGAGTACAGCGTGAGGAGGGGTTGGAGATTGGGAGAGACCCAGGGAAATG
>JAABNY020000119.1:31839175-31854697 GCA_015164015.2 Brevimyrus niger
AGGGGTTGGAGATTGGGATAGACCCGGGGAACTGGGGAGTACAGCATGAGAAGGTGTTGGAGATTGGGAGAGACCCGGGGAAATGGGGAGTACAGCGTGAGGAGGGGTTGGAGATTGGGAAAGACCCGGGGAAATGGGGAGTGCAGCGTGAGGAGGGGTTGGAGATTGGGAGAGACCCGGGGAAATGGGGAGTATAGCGTGAGGAGGGGTTGGAGATTGGGAGAGACCCAGGGAAATGGGGAGTGCTGGCAAGTATAGTCTGATTTCACAAAGCCCACATCTCTTATCCACCTAGTGCCCAGAGGAATTGTAGGAGATGGACGGAGCTGTGGGTAATGTAAGGCTAAAAACCCTTCACAGGCCCAGTTTATGGCCTATTTTGTTGCCGTCACAAATAATTTATTTCCCCAGACAACAATGCAGGTCATTCTCATACTTTTACAGCCCCCAGTAAAAAGAAACCCTGGCAGCTAACCAAGACTGTACACAGGTCCAGCAAAAGTAGGGTACAGTGGGAGCAAAAAGGTCTGCATGTGTGGGGAGGGGCAGTCAGGAGTTAGCAGAAACTGAAAAGCCTCAGTGACCCGCTCCTGACCCCTGATGTTTAACCCCCTTCTTCCTGGCAGAAATGAGCTTAGCCTGAACCTGACCCTTGACATTAGACTCCTCACCCAGTGTCTTCCTATCCATACAGGACAGAGCAGCTGGGAGCAGCCTGCACAGGTCAAAGGTCGCTAACCAGCATTAGGCAATAAAAAAATCAACAAAAGCATCTGTGATTGATTTTATACTGTAGAAAATAAACACATCTGCATGGTTTATAGAACAAAACTGTCTGTTCAGTATGTTTACGAGATCAGCTGCTGTTAAAACATTCCAGTACAAGAGGGCTAAGAATTAAAAGAGAAGCAGTTTACATTTACATGTATTTCTTTTTACATTTTTACATTTTGCTAAAAACAGCTGTAAATTTTCCCTGACGCAATTCAGATCAGATTCGGTACCACAGCTGTCCTTATACTGCTGAGCCATGGCTGGAGTCTCTGGTCAGAAATTCAACCTTTTAAATGGGTGTAGTTATATTGAGATTTCTGGTTGAATGGGCCCCATATCAAACAAAACTGGACTAGCAAAGGACTCCATATAAAAAAAAACACCATCTCCTTCCCCAAATGGGGGGGGGATGTTTTATGCAGAGACACATCACACCCCAGGAGACAAGCTCAGCACCTGACGTTAGCGGCAATCTCTGTGAGCAAACTCAGCAATTAGCTCCGCTAATCCATCCAACATGTCAATTGCTCACAGTCTGTGGCATTGCTTCCACCTTGTGGACATAAATGGTACTGCACTGGGCCACACTCCAGCCTTGACAGCTTTCAGTCAATGTCCCTACAAATCCATCATCACCACCCACCCCATCCCAAAATGAGGGTGGGGCATCCCATGTTCCTCACAAGCTCTACTATTGAGACTGACTGTCCAAATCATCACAGTTGATGTTCTTTCATGCACACAGCCATGGCACAGGCATCCATTCATTACCACAGAAGAAAAGCCACACAACAGCACAGAGAAGGTCACCACACCTGGCAGGAGGCCATACCAACCACCAGGGGGCACCATTCAAAGGGAATTGTACCCTCATCCGGATCAAATCAGTCTGTACTGCTTGGTGTTTTTATCCCAAGACCATTTAACACTGAGATTTCAGCAGCCACATGCAAATGCCCACAAGCAATTAACACTACTAAATGTTACCACACATTCCTCACACATATAAGCCTTACCTGCATAGCACTCCCAAGTGAAATATTGCAGTTTCCATGACAATTACTGAGCACTTTCTCGTTATCCTCCATGACCTCACAGCTCTCCATTCCACATTTGCTAGAGCCATTCTCCCTCATCACCTTCATATACCCCCATGTGTTTACCTCCTATATACAGGATCTCCACAGGACTAATCCCCTCAGACCTATTCACTTCCTGTTCAACGATGACAGTTACAGCATACCAATTCCAGTGCTCGGTTGCCTAATTCTTTAATAAATTTTTCCCCTCTCTGCATTTGGGTTTCCATGACTGGTTACTACAACAGAGCCCATGGTGCACTCAACGCTTGGACCATTTAGGGCTTCAATCACGGCCGGGTCACGGCAGAAACCTGAACAAAAAAAAGTGTGACTTAGTGTCAGAGGTGTTCCAAACCAACGCTACATTGTTTTATTTATATTCAGGGAGCCCAACCCAGGGCATCCTGCTGTCCCCTTTCAGTGGTTCTGCTTCCTTTGTTACCTGTCCTCTCTTTATTTGGCCCAGTCTGCACAGGATGACTGGTCCATAATCTGCCTTAGTGATGGGTCTAGGACCTTTTCCTCCATGTCTATCTGATCACACATCTTTCATTTTTCCAAAGTTGCTTTCTTGTAATATATTGCTATTTTTTCCTTCTTTACTTCATTTGTTTTGACAGAGCTTCAAACATTTACATTTTCTCCCGGTGCTTCTTTCTAGAGACACTGACTGGCCGCTTCTCAGTTTTAACTTCAGCACAGAAGCTGAAGCACTAATCTAGGGTTGCATTTCTGGGTAATAAAACAAAGAGAAGAAAGAATAGAAATATTTAAAAACTGTCCGGCATCTTTTGGTCTTTCTAATGATTTATGGCAAAGTTCCCCCATTCTGCTCCTAGAGGGCCAGTCAGTGACAGCTTGTTGGTTTCCGCCGTCAGACATGCCTTATTCAGCTCACCAGCTTTTTGCCAGGTTTCGTAGGGTTAGGGTTCCCTCTCATTATTTAACAGGCCTACAGTTCACACAGTTTATCTGCCCTCCAAGATGACAAAGTGGCCTCCTGTTCACCCAACTCCATTAAACAGCTTTGACTCCTGCCTGATATACAAAAATGGAGCGATCAAATTTGTTATATTTTAGTTATATGGGTGTAGTTACTCAATCGTTCTTTAGACGACAATCTCTAAATGGTATCACTCAAAGATATTCTCAGATGTTTTATGACCTTCTATGGCCACAGGCCTTGCAGGGCCCCGTCGGTCTGAGCTCTGGCACGCCTGCAGTGTTCCACCCAGTGTCCTAAGGCAAAGGTTCACCGGCTCCGACAGGACTGGGCCCAAATCACCCGATCAGGGCATCAAAAGGGACACCTCACCCTCACTGGGCGGCCGGAAACCTGCAGCTAAATTCCAGTGACAAGGCCTGGCTGCATCAAGACACAGATGCATCCTACACTCGCTAACTCACACCAACACAGGAGGTACTAACCCCAGACTAACATTAGGGACACATATACCCATGTTTGGTCTCGTTGGAAAGGTCACAGTAATAATAAAAGGTACTTTATTGATCCCCTTGGGGAAATTGTTTTCATGCCTCCCTCAACTTGCTCTTTTTCATAGGGTAAGTTGTCCATGAAGGGCAGCACTCAGGGAGCTGGGGGTTAAGGGCCTTGCTGAAGGACCCGCAGACATAATGTGGCTGGGTTTGAACCAGCCACCTTCGGATTACAGGCACACAGACTTAGTCCCCTGAGCCACACACTGTCCAATGGGCACACTATGTTTCCCGTAGCCTGGGTTTATTTCTAACACTTTCTTGCAGCCTCTGACTCGACCCCGTTTCACCGAGACCCAACATGAAAAGGCCCAAGTTGAGTTACGGTGAATACCGGCTCTGCCTCTGGGGCGCGCTCACACAGAGTTATGACAAAAGATCGGTTCACCCCTAGGCCACCACCCCAAGGGGCCAGCACCCATGCCCAGGAGGCCAATTGTGCCGGAAGCAGCAAGCCCCGGACCCAGGTTCACACCAGTCACACAGACACCACGCAGACACACCTATCAGCCATGCACATAGACCATACACACATTCCCACAACATACACAGACACCCACACAGAGAGACAACAAGACATAAGCCCATCCATTCTGAACTGCCCATCTTATTTTTTTTATTTTTCACAAACAGCAGGTGTAACATACTTCGGGAGTGACATGGCCATAACAACAAACAAAACTCCGCTAACGAACACAACCCAAGCTAAGCAAAACCCTATGTGAAAAAAAAGTTGAACAAACGACAAGGTCTAAACTTATCTTCCTATCCGAAACACACAGTATACTACGCATTACGCAAAAAAAGGTAGGAACTCCTTACACACACCTGGTATAAACACACACAGCAAGCACAAGAACACAGGCAACGGTACTAAAGGGAGAAGGCAAAGAGAGTAGTCAAAAGCAAGCGAGAGATCAAATAAACCAAAAGGCAAAACAAACCGAAGGGAAAGTACCGAGGGGGAAGAAGCGAAAAATCAAAATCCAAAAACCAAAACCGTTGTATACCAAAAATCAAAAAACCAAATCCCGACAAAAATGAGCAGAGCTCAAGTTTGAGAACTGCGGCCTATTCTCCTCAGGAACCAGGAAGTGACGTGCGGCGTATCGGAGGAGCCATGGGCGGGGTCTGATCATCAAGGCAGAACCAAGATGAAGCCGGCAAATGACGACGAGGGAGGGAGGTTCGGAGATCCTCTAGGCTTCCCCTGGAAACTTACAGCATGTAACACTATTAAGTTACTAAGGAACCATACTGTAAAGTGTTATTGCTACCCCCTCAAATAAAGTGCGCCCAGGTGTCCCCCACTTTACAAACTTTTGCTATACGCCACTTCAGTATTATAAAAGACCTATATTAGTACCTGTTTTTGCTACTTCAAAAAAAACCTAGAGGATTTTCACCATTATGATTCTCATCCCAGCCTCTTCACACTCAGCTACGAACTGTCCCAGTGAGAGCCGAAGGTCACTATCTGATGAGGCCAACAGAACCACATCATCTGCAAAAAGCAGAGACCTAATCGATCCTGAGGTCACCAAACAAGATACTCTCAATGCCCGTCCATAAAAACTATGAATAGAATCGGTGACAAAGAGCAACCCTGACGGAGTCCAACCCTCACTGGAAACGAGTCTGACGTATTGCCACTCATGCGAACCAGGCTCTGGCACCGGACATACATGGACCGAACAGCCCTTAAAAGGAAGCCCGGCACCCCATACTCCAGGAGCAACCCCCACAAGACTCCCCGAGGGACACGGTCAAATGCCTTCTCCAAGTCCACAAAACACATGTAGACTAGTTGGCAAACTCCCATGAACCCTCCAAAACCCTGCGAAAAGTATAGAGCTGGTCCACTGTTCCAAGACCAGGGCGAAAACCACACTGCTCCTCCTGAATCCGAGGTTCGACAATCCGGCCGACCCTCCTCTCCAGAACCCCCGAATAGATCTTACCAGGGAGGCTGAGGAGTGTGATCCCCTATAGTTGGAGCACACGCTCTGGTCCCCCTTCTTAAAGAGGGGGACCACCACCCCAGTCTGCCAGTCCAGAGGCACCGCCCCCGATGTCCACACGATGCTGCAGATGTGTGTCAACCAGGACAGCCCACAGCATCCAGAGGCTTAAGAAACTCCGAGGAGTTCTCACCGAACCCCAGGGCCCGGCCACTGAGGAGCTTTTTAACCACCTCAGTGACCTCTGTCCCAGAGACAGGGGAGTCCACACCCAAGTCCCTATACTCTGTTTCCATTGAGGAGGTCTTCGAAGTACTCCCTCCACCGACCAAAAACGTCCGGAGTTGAGGTTAGCAGCACCCCATCCCCACCATAAACTCTGTTGGTGTTGCACCACTTTCCCGCTCGGAGCCGCCAAATGGTGGACCAGAATCTCCTCAAAGCTGTTCGGAAGTCGTTTTCCATGGCCTCACCAATCTCCTCCCACACCTGAGTTTTTGCCTCAGCGACTGGCGAAGCCGCATCCCGCTTGGCCTACCGGTAGCTGTCAGCTGCCTCTGGAGTCCCACAGGCTGAAAAGGCCCGATAGGACTCCTTCTTCAGCTTGACGGCATCCCTGAACCCACTGGTGGACACTGGTGGTTTCAAGGACTGCCGCCACGACAAGTACCGATCACCTTACGGCCATAGCTCTGGTCAGCCGTCTCCACAATGGGGGCACAGAACATGGCCCATTCAGACTCAATTTCTCCTACTTCCCGCAGAACATGGGAGAAGTTCTGCCGGAGGTAAGAGTTGAAACTTCTCCTGACAGGGGATTCCACCAGACGTTCCCTGCAGACCCTCACTTGGGCCTGCCAGTCCTGGCCAGCTTTCTCCCCTACCAGCAAAGCCAACCCACCACCAGGTAGTGATTAATTGACAGCTCAGCCCCTCTCTTCACCCGAGTGTCCAAGACATTCTGCCGCAAGACCGATGACAAAGTCAATCATCAAACTGCGGCCTAGGGTGTCCCGGTGCTAAATACACAAATGGACTCCCTTATGCCTAAACATGGTGTTCATTATGGACAATCCGTAACAAGCACAGAAGTCCAACAACAAAGCACCGATCAGGGGGGCTGTTCCTCCCAATCACACCCCTCCAGTTCTCACAGTCATTGCTCACGTGAGTATTGAAGTCCCCCAGCAAAACAAGAGAGTCCCCAGGAGGAGTGCTCTCGAACACCCCTTCCAAGGACTCCAAAAAGGATGGGTACTCTGAACTGCTGCTTGCTGCATAAGCACAAACAACAGATAGGACCCATCCCCCCATCCTAAGGTGAAGGGATGCTACCTTCTCGTTCACTGCAGTAAACTCCAATGTACAGGCACCCAGCCAGGGGGCAATAAGAGCGAGCACCCCAGCTCTGCACCTCTCGCCAAGGGCAACTCCAGAATGAAAGAAGGTCCAACGCCCCTCAAGGAGACTGGTTCCAGAGCTGTGCATCGAGGCGAGCCCGACTATATCTAGCTCGAATTTCACAACCACAACTTCACAACCTCACGCACCAGCTCAGGCTCCTTCCCCAGCAAGGTAACATTCCAAAGATTACCCCAAAAAGCTGCATACACACTGGCCCTTTGTGGATAAGATTGGCTACTGTTACTCTATATGGTTGGTGTAATTAAATTACACAATCTTTCATTTATGAGAGTTTCCATATGTACCTTAAGCAAACCCCAACCCGTGTATAACTTGGCTTTCCCAAACAGAGGAAAATCCCTTTCGTCGATTTCATTGAGCTGCACTGTCATCTCGTGGTGATATGAAGAATCGCATTTACACATATGCGTTCTATTTGAAGATGTAGATGATACACATTCGGATCTGACTTGAGCATGCATAAACAGAGGCCCATGGCCGCTGAATTACCTGCCTTGTGGAAGAAGTGAAATTATCGCCAGTCTGCTTGGTGGTGCTGCAGTTTTTACAGCAGGCCTAATTTTTTACAGTGTAAGTAAAACTGTAGGCCTACCTACGACCTATGACTAGGCATAAGAGCTGCTTGGCTGAGTTGGCCAGTGAATGCCCAGGTATAGCTGTATCCAGCACTGGAGCAAATAGCAGCTTCACCTGCACGATCAAACCACTGTGTCCATACTACAGCCAGAACAACTTTCTAATTACGCAGATTGACAGCTTTTTCACTCCATAAACACCCACAGAGGCATCTTAAGACAGCGACGAGGTTTCCAGGCCTAATCTCTCTGTAATGTCCTTTACACATTACGCTGGAGTCAAGAACTAGCAAGTTCAATAAGAGTAGCCTATTTTTGTGTGAAGAAATCAATAATTTGGAAAATGAAATCATGCCAAGTAAACGTTACTCATTCGATTTGTATTTACAGGGTATGATTAAGATGGACACATCTGAGCAACAAAAAACTGAGCTGCCGTCGCAATCTATGTTAAAAGGGGAAGTAAATTATAGACCAGGGGTGCCCAACTCTACTCCTGGGGGGGCGGAGCCCTGTGTAGCTTAGTTCTTTCCAGGTTCCACTATAAATGT
Source organism: Brevimyrus niger (assembly GCA_015164015.2). Classification (NCBI taxonomy): domain Eukaryota; kingdom Metazoa; phylum Chordata; class Actinopteri; order Osteoglossiformes; family Mormyridae; genus Brevimyrus; species Brevimyrus niger. Next base: position 31,847,041 of record JAABNY020000119.1, read on the forward strand.
TTCACCTCTAGAGCTGTGTGTTAATTAATACAAGGAGTTGAATCAGGTGTGTTAATGAGGGGAAACCCAAAAATGTGCAGGGTTCTGCCCCCCCAGGACTGGAGTTGGGCACCCCTGTTATAAACCTTTGAGGAAGAAAAAAACAGTGTACTGTAGAATTAGGTGGTCAGTGTTAACACATCACACTGTGCGCAACAATAAAATGTGTCCTCTACATTTAACCCATATGTGACTTTCGTGACATAGCAGGGGGCAGCTAATTCAGCGCCCGGGGAGCAGTGCTTGGGGACGGTACCATGCTCAGGGTACCTCAGTGGTGACTTGCTGGTGGGGGATTCAAACCTGAAATCTTTTGATTACAAGTGTGCTTCCCTAACCATCAAGCCACCACTGTGTAATGAACCTCTGTGGGTATTAAAGGTACAGTATATCCTTTAGCTATCATAGCCACCATCCCCAATGGTTATCCACCCAGCAATCCCAATGGATACACGCCACCAATTCAGGGATCAAATATTTTGGGAACAGCTGTGTGCAGGACGGAAAGCCCTCCAGAAAGTGATCTGGGCTCGATCAGGAGATGTAAGACTAGGGCAGCTAGGACTATCAAGGACTTGTCTCACCCCAATAACAGACTGTTCAAACTCCTGCATTCAGGCAGAAGGTTCCGTGTCATTATGGCTGAATGGAGAGATTCAGGAGGAGTTTCTATCCCCAGATTCATCCCCTCCAATCGGGACAGGCTGCTCTCCTAGTCATAGTGTTATGGTTATCAGTTTAACCTTACACTGCTGTGCTGACACTTCACACTGCACACTGCACTTTAAACTAGTTATAAACATTTTTTTTGCACAGTATTTAATTTCATCCTGTAAAATTGTACATACTCGCTTTGTAAATTCATAGGTTTTCTTTTTTCTGTTTTGCACTCTCTATAATTTATTTACAGTATATTTTACACTTTATTTTCTAGTTTCTTTATTTGCACAAAGTATGAGCAGTTCAGAATGCATTTCACTGCATGTTGTACCTTTATAACTATGCATGTGACAAATAAAGAATCTTGAATCTGTGAACGAAATCCTTCCCACAATAATGAATCCCACAGTGTCACATTACTGAATCCACAAGGCATCTACATATATTTACCGCACTAACTATCGTCCAGTGCGACACTAGGAAAACCTGAAGGCAGAAAGTACCGCCAGTGAGACTGGACCCGCCATGATTAATGGTCTGGGATAACCGTAGTGTTCAACTCCACGATGAGAAAACTGCGTATATTGTAGTGAACGGCTCTGGGCGTGGTCGTTGCTTGCAATGCTAATAGGGAACACCGGTGACTAGGATTGGAGGGGGGGGGGGAGTTATAAAGAGGACGCCTATTTGTGGGGGAGGGAGGTTTTTTTCTTTTCTTGTAAAGAAACTATGGGGCGCTGGAGCAGCTGTCAGCATGTGGGGAAAGAAACCGTGTAGTGTCCGTCGCCGGTGGTAGACCGGCCGCGGATGAAGCTAGTTAGTTACGGGGAGTGATGCTTTGAGAAGGATAGGAACTGTGGTTTAAAAGGCTGGCATCAAGGTACAGCAGGTTGAGACGAGCCCCGTTGATTAAGGAACCTCAATTTCCCTTCCCTGGAGAATGCGGAGGCGGGAGGCGGGGGGCGGGTGTGCTTCTTCCCATGGGAGTAATCGCTTTTAATAGTATATTTCTGGAATGAATGAGAGTACGTATGTGTGTATGAATTTTATCCCCGGATTACGGTCGTGAATAGGAGGGCGGGGTTAGAAGGTGCATCGGGAATGGTTTGTTTGCTGTGTATAAGGGTTTGCACTAGCGTTGTGATTTAAGCTTGCTGTGCTGTACACTTGGATTCTGAGTGAGTGGGGGGGGGAATTGTGGTTGTATCATTCCCGATGAGATGTGTGTTAGTCCTCCGGAAGGGGATGTAATCCGGGGAATATTTAATAAAGAGAATCTCTCATTCTGGCGTCTTTATTTGGCTGGACCTGCCCAGCCCAGCCTCGTTAAATTAAAAAGGTGGTGGCAGCGAACTTCGGCAAGGCGCTCCAGTGAACGCACTTGCTGCATTATTATATGTGCGTGACATATTAAGTGGAGAAGCCGATGCTGCGAGTAAGATTCCTATTGGATTTCGAATCCAACGCCTTGACCACTCGGCCATCGTAACACCGCTGTAGCAGCTATTGACAATAAGTTAATTGAATAGCATGAAGTATAATGTGACTATAGGAAACTAAAATTAAAATGTTGGCGTTTAATAGCCTACGTGTAAAAGGATACGCACACAAAGGATGTTTAATGTCTTATTCCACTCTCAAAAATGCTTCAAAAAGTTACCTAGCGCAAGCCAATTAAGCACTGAGTCGGCCTTATGAGACACGGCCAGCGGCCCTGCGTCACTGGTGGCTTTTAGGTAGATCGTGATTTAAAAATATGGATTTGACATAATTATAGAAAGTTCAAAATCGTATATGAACTGATTTTGGTTAATAGGAAACAAAACCCGAGGCATTATCGCCAAGTATATGAATCTATCTGTAACAGACTAACAAGATATTAATCCATGTCAGGAAAAACGCTTTGAGCTAGGGCAGTATTTGTAAACTGCCGTTTTTTTATTTTTAAAGTACCCGGATTTCACTGACTGGTCTTTCCGCCAAGGAAACAAATCAAAGTACAAAAAATGTAACTATTTAGCCAAGTAGATAAAATCTGAAGTAGCTCAAAGTGTCGTCCCTGGCAATTGATTATCCGGTAACTGTAAAGATGGAAAATCTCAGCATCAGCCTTGACACGCAATAGCAGTTAAGCGACAACAAATATTACCAGATGAGGGCGGTATAAAGTTTCTTATTCACTATATGAAAGGGAGATTTACTCATCACATACATAAGTGTGCATATATGCAATAGAAAAGACAATAGGCCTAACGTTTGGGTGTGAATCCTCTGCAGACTTTATAACTTCATTAAATCGTAAGATGGACTTCATTAATGCATCTTTGTTTTCTGTTTTTCGAATTATTTAACAATTTAACTAAATTCTGAAAAGTAATACATTTTTTAAAAATTTGTTAAAGCACCATCCGCTTTTCATCCGCGGTGAATACAGGCGGTAATTTGTGCTTACGACCGAAACAGTGGATCCTTGACAGTTCCTTTTTTCCCACATCTTGGATGTCTATGATATTCCTAATAGCATCGCCCCGCCCCATGCCCCAGTGGGGGAAGCACGTGTGGCGTTGATAGGCAGGGCTGCATGTGAAGGCGGTCTGCAAACACCTCCAGAAAGCCGGGGGTCTCATTTAATGGAGCCTTATTGTAGAATACTTTTTAATTGCACTTGCCGGTTTCGGGATTAAGATTTTTCTGCCTGCTGCTGCTGGGACGAATTTGTCAGCGAGATGTGGAGACGTGCGCTCTGCCGCTTTCTCGTGCTCAGCGCCGCGTGCATGCATGTCATTGCGCAGAGTAAGGTAAGGGATGCAGTGTGTGTGTGTGTGTGTGCCTCTCATGGACACCTGTAGCGCGTATAAGTCTGAAATCAGCATAGTAAAACACTGCGTGCATGTTAAAATCGGACCCAAGTCCGCCTTCATTAGGAGGCTCACATTGTCATTTAAACACGTAATCTAGCTATTTAAAAGCCAAATGATCATAAAACAAACTTGGGCGATTTGTAATAACTAGAGTCATAATATGTGCGATCAAAACAAGTTTCTGCGTCTTACAAAAAACTTGCCTGAGGCTACTGCGCCTTATATTAATAAAAAGCTTAATATTATTCTAATATATAGTAAGCGTCGTTTACAATCTTGGATTTTCAAGTCCGCGGATGGGAAACTGCGTGCGGCTATGTGGACCGGTCTGCTCCTGAAGCTTTCCATTACAGCCCCTGTTTTGCGATGTCTCCACCCTTTATATCTGGGGCGTGTCAAATACTTTTTTTCTTTAATATCTACAAAAGCAGGACTCACATGATAAGGCTGTAGGTGGTGTGTGAGCCCAGCTCCAGCGCTTATAGTCTGCCTACGGAGCCGCGCTGCAGCGCCCGAAGGCAGGGAAATACAATACTGCTTATATTGAAACGCAGTGAAGCACATTTTCATAATTATGTAATAATGATTATTCTTATTAATTTGATCATTTTAGTTGTAGTCATTTGCTCTCTGCAGTGCTGCGAGTTTGAGGTCTCAGCTTTGTAGCCATTTCTTGCCCATTTTCTTTTACTTTCAAATTCACAGAAACTTGCAGCTGTCAAAACAGCCCGCGTTTATACGTCACCGTAGCGGTAAATGTATTTCTGCGAGTGTGATATTACATATTCATTACTGTAAATAATATAATCGGGTGGGTGAGGAAATTCGTGAATTTATCCATTTAATTTAGAAAAGTTATGCGACGTCTTATTTTTGAGTAAGATGTACCTACATCACTTCGAAAATGATGGTTATACTGGGAAGTAAGGGAAGGAATGCTATGGAAGAGGAAGATGGGGAAAGGACAGGAAGGAGAGGAGAGAGAAGAGAGTGAAGAGTAGAGAAGTCGACTGGAAATAGCGGAGGAGGGAGGTGTGACTCGACTGCTGAGGAAGAGGTTTGCATGAAGCTTAACTACAAAATGTTTTTAAAAAAGTACCTCAGCTGGTCAGTAGGAGGCGTTGTCTGTAGAGCGGGTGCTACTTGGGAACATCAGATGGAGATAATGGGAAACAACCTAGAGTATGGCATGGAGTAAGGACCATGGCCCATGCAGCAAATGAACAAGGAGAGAGCTCATTTCTGGGCAGGAGTGGGGAGTTATATTCAGCGAAACAGAGACATTGCTGATGTTTGCCTACAGACCACCTAATAACTCCGACACACATCACACACCAGGGCAGCTTTGTCCACAGTCAGCATGTTAAATACACTCAAAGCCACCCCTTTAATTGACATCGGCATATAGATTATAAACCGATTAAGTGTAGCTAAACACCATCCCATGTGGATGTATTTCAGGCTATTATTAGTAAAACATTTTGTTGGGATGGTTTAAATTCTTTGCAGGTAATTTTTTTGAGATTCATTGATGTTCACTAAAGTTACCTGACATGGCCCTCCCAGGCGAACCCCCCTCCCCCCCCCCATCGGCCCCTGCGTCTGCGCAGCTGTCTGCTGCGCTCTCCAGATGTGTGCTAAGTGACGCTAAAGCAGTGTCTTTCCCCCCTCTTCTACTCCTTTTTTGGTGTGTAGGTGTTTGTCTGATCCGGAATGCCATCCACCCAAACAGCTGCTGCTGTATTTCTGCAACCGGCTCTTCAGTAAAATATTTATGAACCTTTCTGGGGAAAAAAAAAATCTGCAGATTATACAGCTCAGTTAGCTAGTAAATTAAGAACTGGAAAAGTGGGCACTTCTGGCCCCCGTCTTGTGCGGAGGCGCTGCACCCCAGCCGCGTCCCCCAGTCCGTCGTCATCCCAAGGGGGGGCCTCTCTTTAAGCCTGGGATTTGCAGGTCCGCCTCAAGCCATCTTCCACAGCTGTGACATTCTCTCTGCTTGCAGCTGTTAACCTGTGTTTTTTTTTTTTTATCTCAATTGCTGTTATCTTTTAATTTGTTTTTCCGCCTCTCAGTGCAGCAGCAGCTGAAGCTAACAAACAGTCTGAGACTGAACATTGGCACCAGTAACGCTCCAGTGCCAGGGTACAGTATGAGTAAGATAATATATTAACGGCTCATCAGAGACCCTGGCGAAACCCTCTTCATCACCGGAGCAGGCAGTGATGCAGACAGAGCCTTCCTAACCATATACGGGCATTACGGCTTTTAACAATCGGCTTGCGGGTTGCCTGCAGGAATGACAATAGGGTTGTCTTCTGTGCAGAGGTGACTGTGCCCATGGGGTGCACACTATGTGGCTCAATGGATTATAACAATGTACCTGTGATCAGAAGGTCATTGGTTCTAATCCCAGGGTCAGCAGAGTGATGTCACCATTGAGCTTCTGAGTGAGGCCCATAACCCCAAATACTCCTGGGCCTGTCTCACCCTGCTTTCACAGAAGCATGCATCACTTAGGATTAAAGCATTTTCTGAATGTTTAACCTCCCATTCCACTGCCTCTCGTGTTTTAAAAGGGTCTCACTGATTCCATGGAGAGTCGCATATGTTCCGCATATCTGCATCCCACTGCTAATGATCCTTGGCCTTAATTTGGAACAGTGTTTCCCCACCCGATCCTCAGGAACCCACAGACAGTCCATGTTCCGGTAGGGAGCTGAGGAGTGTAAATGTGGACTGTCTGGGTCCTTGAGGATCAGATCGGGAAACACTGATTTAGAACACAGGCTACTTATTTGGTCTTCGAATACTTTAACTGTCCCTGAAGATTTTGATGGTGATCAGACTTTTCTCCTCCTACATTAACACAAACCAGCCTTGCCTGTCAATCCCCTTCAGTTCAGAGCCCACATTCTTTGACTTCTGTATTTTTCTGAACCCAGAATCTGTTTATACATTAAAATTCCAGATCATTCCATTTTTCCCACCCTCTAGCCTGTCACTCCCCGCATCCGTTCCAGTGTGTGGAGCCTTTTTTTGACTGGCAGTGTCTTCCTCCTGTATCTTTATGGTGTCAGGGCTACCGGCTCTTCTCAGAAACCAAAGGTCCCCGTGCACCCCCATTACATGCTCACACCATCCATGGTTCAAACAAGGAATCTCCCCTTTAGAGATGAGCTCTCACAAGCAAGCTTAGGTCCTTATTAACTCTTTAACTCTTCTCAACAGTCACTGATGGCTTTGTATCTGAAGCAGCTATGAAATCTCTCCTACCAAGTCAAGTTGAGTAGGCTTCAGTTTCATACCATCCACTAATGGTTACACAGCGTTAGGAAATAATATCCCCCCAGGACAACAGTGAGACATACAGACAGCAGTGTTGGGGGAAGATTTGTACAGGACTTGTAGTGTAAAAATGGGACATTGTGAAACGGGGGCAGTGGACATGGGGTTATATACCTGGTAACTAACAGCATACTATAATAAACCGGGAATATTCCATACGCAAGAATTTTTCACTGGGACCAATGTTACATTTCTTCTCTCATTTCATATCTTATTAAATTTAAATATGCCTGTGGTCAGCTTAGGATGCATCGTACAGGTTTGCAGTCAGGCGAAGTACGAGAGACATTAGTCTTGCTTTTAAAGAGCCTGTGTATCTTCATAGGCTTCAGCAAGGAGGGTGTGGGAGGTGTGATACAAGCATTCAGAATCCTGAGAGGCACAGACAAGGTCAACCCTGATTACTTTACACTTGGAGCTGATTTAAGGACGTGCAACCACAATTGGAACACTGTCAGGGATCTGTTTGGGTAAAACGAAACAAGTCAATGTGTTTTTGTAAACAGTGTGTTGGAGGGTTTATAGTTAACAAACGGATAAGTGAAAATAAACACTCCATAAAATTTTGACATGACTTAGAAGTCCAGTGTCTATGGGAGCAAGTTGTCCTTGTGTGGCTCTGAGGTGTCGGGTTCGGCTCTCTGCCGTGTGCTGGCCATGTCACCATGGAGATGTCGGGTTCGGCTCTCTGCCGTGTGCTGGCCATGTCACCATGGAGATGTCGGGTTCGGCTCTCTGCCGTGTGCTGG
>JAABNY020000119.1:31860644-31871391 GCA_015164015.2 Brevimyrus niger
ACGGGGTCCATTACTGAAGGTGTGGAGGCCGTGGGCAGAGGGGCAGTGCAGAGCCCGTATCACAATAAACGGGGTCCATTACTGAAGGTGTGGAGGCCGTGGGCAGAGGGGCAGTACAGAGCCCGTATCACAGTAAACAGGGTCCATTACTGAAGGTGTGGAGGCCTGCTGAGAGTATTACTAATAATGTAAAAATTTGCACGTAGAGCAAATATTGCACTTTGCTGTAATTATTACACAGAGAGAATTATCGCACATCCAGAGAAGAGGTATGGGGGGGGGGGGAAAGAGAGACAGACATAGAGAGATGGCCAGTGCATGTTGTGGTTCAGTGTTATGGCTCTGGGAAAAACGCTCTTGCCGAATAAGTTTGTCCTTGATTTGACTGACCTGTAGCGCATACCAGAGAACAACAGATCAAACAGGTTAAAACCAGGACATGTGGGGTCATTCAAATAGTTTTTGCCCCTACCAAGGCAGTGAGAGGTGTGCAAGTCTTGTAGGGAGGACAATGAGCTGCCGTTGATCTTTAGAGCTGTGATGATATGCTGAAGCCCCCTCCTCTCTGCCTTACTGCAGTGATTCTTACACAATAATGGATTGCTACACATTCTTTTCAAGTGCCCAGGGGCATCTGTGTTGTGAAAGGTACCATATAGATCTGAACCGAACTGAATTAAGTTTAATTAAGAACTAAACTGAAAATCTGCCTAGAAATCTAGTAACACACTTTACATAAATCTCCAGGGCAAACAGGCTTATTAGTAGCTGTACATCTTCATAGCTGATCATACTGAAACCAGAATATCATATTACTGGAGTCCTCAGAACAGCTGAATCACTAGTAGTGATGTTTGTTTGTCGTCCCCCCCGCTCCACCTCCACATGATGCCTCTCATGCAGCTGATGAACATGTCTTTGGTGCCCATGAGCCACACGCCTTGCAAGGCCACACAAAGCCCCAAAAAGCCACCCTTATCTCCGCAGCTCCAGTCCATGGTGGACCTCCTGGAGGGGACGCTCTACAGCTTGGACCTCATGACGGTTCACTCGTACATCAACAAGGTCGTCACCCAGATGAACAACCTGGAAGAGGTGAGTGGGAAACATGCCCTGGATTATTTTATAGTGAGAATTTGGTAAGTGACAAAGTAAAATAGAAAGTGAAAAAAAGTAAAACGGTCAGTGAGAGGACCAGAGTACAAGTTAGGAACTGATTCAGCTTACACTGTGCCTCTTCCAGAACAGGGAGAGTGCCCGGGCCCCGCTGCCTCTACTTTAATAATTTATGATGAGTTTGGGCTTATACAAATACCTTCTCATTGCAGGCTGAGAGTGGTTTTGATAATTCTCAAAATAGAGCCAGAGGAGGCTGTAAATTGTCTGTCTTCTCTGTCCAGCCGGACAATATCACTCTGACCTTTGCACCTTCTGTGTCCCTCAGACCATCAGAATTAACCTGACCCGGGAGAATGACTTTGTCAGGGAGAACATGGTCGCCCTCATTGACCAGATGAAGCGCTATGAGAACTACTCAGACATCATGATCGGCATCAAAAAGGAGATCAGCAGCTTGGGCAACCAATTGCTGCAAAAGGACTCCGCTTCGCTAGACAGTAAAGCCCAGGTACGCTTGCTGAAGCTCACTCGAGTTTTACCTGATGATGCATATTTGAGATCCTGAAGTGAGTTAGGATGTCTCCTTGATCTTGATTGATTGACTGAACATTTCTGTGAGAGCATGGTGCCTCTGTCATACACTGGGCTGTGGGTCTCATCTAAACGATCATCATTCCCAGCTCATAGCTCCACACAGAGAGATGGTGGTGAACAGGGCTCCCCCCATGCACCATCTGAGTGCGCTTTTCCACCAGACCAGGTACCAAACTTTTGGTACTTCAAAGTGTTGGTTTTCCACTGGTGTAGTGGAACTGGTACCAGCATTGAATAATATCAACGCGAGGCAGGGTATTTTGGACTGAATTCAAAAAATTGCTGTACTGTATTGTAGGGCTGCTTAGTGTGTAATAGTAATGCCAACATTGTATGTTATTAGCGTGTAATAGTAATGCCAACATTGTATGTTATGCACATGTAATTTTTACATCATCAGTCAGCTAGTCAGGCTTTTTCTTGCCATCAATACTGTATGGACATTATAGCACTAAATTTGCTAAATCATTTTAACTTTCTCATAGGAAAAAAAACCTTAGCAAATTTAGATGATTATTCCAATTATTATTTCAAGATATTAGATGATTATTTCAAGATATTGTACTATGAATAAAAAATCAGTTTAAAGTTTTTCGCTGCTCTTTTTGTGTGGGCGATGCATAGGAGATGATCATAATCATTCTAATCACTCCTACAGTAAACGGGTTTGTGAGGAACATTTTTTGCTTTATAAAGGTACCAATATCTTTTAAAACAAAATCACATTGTGATATCTGAAAAATTTCCAGTACCATACTACTCTAGTATATTATAAAAAATACATCATTTTTTGTTATGCTATTCTGATCCTGTACTATCTATCCTTCCTGCCAGATCATAATTTAAGCTTGGGTCTCTTCTTTGTTCAGGCATCCATTAATATAATAATAATAATAATAATAATAATAATAATAATAATAATTATTATTATTATTATTATTTTGTTTTATTGTTTTCTGGGTTTACAACTTTTTTCAAGATGGCATTTATATTGTGTTTTAGAGGCAGGCTATTTGCATAACCAGTCCACAGAGAAAGTCCCACCCCAAAGTATTGAAGTACCAAAACAGTACCTTAGCTGATCTGGTACTTTAGGTAGTGGAGTTTTTGGTACTGGTACTTGACCAAAAGTCAATAGAAAGCAAAAGTACAGAAGGGACCAGTACTTTTGTGTGGTGGAAAAGCACCCTGAAGTCCGCTGTGTCGTCCTTGGTGACAGGAAAGTTCTGGAGAAAAAGCCAAGGACGCCTCCAGGTACCCAAAAAAGACGCAGGGATGGAAGGCGGCTGCCAAGGAGAAGCCCACAAAAACCACGAAGGAGAGTGCAAGGACCACGAAGAGCGCAAAGGCGGCTGATCCCAGCGTAAAGGGCAAGGGTGTCGGCCATCAGCCGGGAGTGATCAGGGGCGTCACCTACTACAAGGCCGAGGACGCAGGGAGCAGCCTCAGCGGCCAAGGTGACATGACGGGACGGCGGTGGGGGGTGCATTTGTCCTCAGCAAAATAGTCACATTTCTGTTGCCACTTAAGCCCCCAAAAATGCTCCAGGGTTGCCAGGTGAGGACTGACCCTGTGCTCAGACCCCAAGCTTCACTCTCTCCTGTGTGTGTGTGTGTGTGTGTGTGTGTGTGTGTGTGTATCTATGTGTGTCTCAAAAGGAGCACAAGATGGCATATGTAAAAAGTAAAGAATTCTCAAATGTACATGACCCAGAACTTCCTGATCCATTCCTGACTGGGAGCTGAAGCTTTAGTGCTGTTGTTTAATTTTTACATCTTTAAATTCCTGTTGTAAATTAGCTGCAGATTTAAAGATGTTTCAGAAACTGATAGGACTGTTACTATTTCAACTTATTGAAACTTTCATTGTTCTCTTCACTTGTGGGCGGGGCACAGCAGTGGTGTGTAGAAGGACAGAGTAATTTTGCAAGTTGGAGAAAGTGGACAGCAGAAAAACCAAAGTATGTCCTTTGATCCAGCAACCCTTCACCCCTAAATAAGCACTTCCAGTAGACGTGTGACACCAGCATCGAGTAAAGACTCCAGCTCCTGACTTACTTTTTGGCCTTCCTGAGATTGAGTATGATGAGCTCTTGTTTTTGAGTAGTGATTTGGAACCTCCCCCCGTCCCACTCTCATGGGGGGGGGGGGGGTAGTATTTAGGGTCACATAAAGCCCCATGCTGAGATGGAGGGTGTGTGCTAACAGGAGGGGGTGAAGAGCCTTTGTTGAGGAGGACTTCAGAGGCGAGAATGGGGAGGGCTGATTGACAGGTTAAAGGGGCATCAGGGGAAGCAGAACGCAGGCTTTCTGACAACTGAGGTGACATTAGGGCGGAGGGGGTGAAGGTAGGGGAGGGTTAGGGTTGAGGGGGTGAAGGTAGGGGAGCAGACATAAAGGCGGTCACCCCAAACTCCACAGCCAAGAAACAGTCGACAGGATCTTGCACAGAATGTAGGTGCCGCTAACGTACAAGTTCATACCTTCTCGTTTCCGTGAAGCACGGAATACGGGCGGATTGCTGTAGTGGTGATCAGCAGCCGTCGTCTGCCAATGAAGGATTCTGCTCACCATGTTCTGTTTATGCTAAACCTCCTGTGGACCTTCCCAGGCAACATCATTGAAAACTCGGTGCACCTCCTAGAAATATCTCTGAGGCATGTAAACATACTAGTGCTTCCAATCTTACCGGAAAGGTAAAGATTTCTTAAATTTTTGTGAAATGTTATCCTTGCTTTTATATGAGTACCTCGGCATATCACAGGGATAAATCGTTGTTTGTAATGTAAGATAATTAGCAAGACATTAGAATGATTACGTTACTCTTTCAGTTGATCTTCCCATCTGTGAAAAATTAGTCTCTGCAGTGTGTAGCATGCAGTGTGTAGCATGCTGTCTTTGACACATCAGGGCATTACAGCTAAATTGGGTACTTACATCCCATGTGGACAGTATGTTCTCATAATGGCAATCCCCACAGCCCGATTGGCCACTTTAGTGACATCACATTTTTACACTCCGTTATTTTTACACTCTGTTTTAACATATGCTTTTATTTTTAAAAAGGCGTCTTGCACATCTACATGTATGCATGTAATAATGATGTCAGATTGGTTACAATGCACCACATTGAGTATAACAACAGTTCCTGGAAATTCCTGCATTATATTTTGCCCTGTTTACATATTGCTTTAAACAAACATGCACTTTGACCTGCTACATGATGACCTTAACAACTGTACACGCACCTGTGTCTATGCAGCAGCCATTTGCATGTTCAATGCCAGCCTCCAGCTGGATGGACTCCAGGGCAGTGATTTTGGAAGCAGTTCTTTCCTTCAGCTCAGATCTGGGGCTCATGTTACTTGAGCTCTAACTCTTCCCAATATCTCCTCACCTCACACAGTCGACGCCAGCAGAGGTCAGGATGCTGCCACTATCAAGGAGGAGGTGCCAGTAGACAGACCCGGCAATGGTATCCTGGAAACCGGGGTGGACACACCGGGCAATGGTATCCTGGAAACCGGAATGATCCCAACAGTCATATCCACAACCACAACCCCTGCCACCATGGTGTCGGTAGTGCCCACCACCAGTACCAGTACGGCCAGAACAGAGAAACAAAGCCTAGCCTTAGTGTTGGCAGTGGAAAACTCTGGAAACAGCAGCCAGTCTTTCACAAACCAAGCAGGTACTAACATCAGCTTCCCAACCCTAAAAAAAAATCTATTTTAATAATTTGTTTAATGTGATACGGAATTGCAGACACCACCTCTCCCTGAATATTTTCTTTTCTTTTGTACTCTTCCCTCCTGCCAGAGAGAGGCCCAGAATGTGAGGGGACTATAGCTGCCATAGAGGCACCAATGGAACTCCACAGCTACGGACGAAATGAGGGAGCTTGGATGAGGGACCCGGCTGCTACAGACTCCAAGATCTATGTAACAAACTATTACTATGGCAACAATCTGGTAGAGTTCCGAAACCTTGACAATTTCAAGCAAGGTGACCCAGTTTTTACTTACTTATTACTTATCCATTTACTGGTATCTGATTTCCTGTTTGCTTGCCTTTGTTTTACTTTGCTTATTGGCAGACTGACTGTAATATGTTACCTTGGATACACTGTAACATGAGCCAAATACAAATCAAATTTTGTTCATGATAAATACTTAAGAAATTCAGTGTTTGTGACGGCACATTTTTATGAAACATCACAATAGATGGTTCATTAAAGTTTTGTCATAAAGCTGGAGACACTTCTGGCAAAAGCCTGGACTCACTAACAGCCCATAAAGACTCTGCCCTACTTTATTTGAAAGATATCAGTTTAATCACAGTCAGTTGATCTTCTGTGATCATGGGCCGTTTTATATTATGTTTGTTTACATTTTGTTAATTTTCCTCTGAGGCAAAGCCATGAACTAATAGGCATTTGAAGAGAGAGATTAATGGGCTTAATTTCACTGCATCTTGTTTGTGTGAAGCTGAAAATAATGGCTTGGGGTCGCCTTGGGGTGAGCAGTGGGCTGTTTCAGCACTTGGTGTCCAGATTACTAATGAGGAGTCACATTTTAGGCTGATTTGTCATTTAAAAATTTCAATCATGTCGTATTCCTCTGAGTGACATATTAAATTAAAATGAAATGAAAAACATTTTAGCATTTCCTTCTCGCCTGCCCCTTCGCAGGACGATGGACTAACCTGTATAAGCTGCCATACAACTGGATCGGAACCGGCCACGTGGTCTACAATGGAGCCTTCTACTATAACCGGGCCTTCACCAAGAACATCATCAAGTATGACTTACGGATGCGCTTCGTGGCTGCCTGGACCCTGCTGCATGACGCCGCCTATGAGGACACCACGGCTTGGAAATGGCGTGGCCATTCTGACATCGATTTTGCCGTGGATGAGAGCGGCCTCTGGGTTATCTACCCGGCCGCCGCCGACGACTACGGCCAGCAGGAGGTGGTGGTGATTAGCAGGCTGGACCCCGTCGACCTCTCTCTGCACCGGGAGACCACATGGCAGACGGGACTGAAGCGCAGGTCCTACGGTAACTGCTTCATTGCCTGTGGTGTGCTGTACGCCGTCAACGCCTACAACCAGCAGGACGCCGAGGTCACCTACGCCTATGACACACACACTAGCACGGAGGCCTCTCCACGCCTGCCGTTCATCAACAAGTACTCCTTCGCCACACAGATCGACTACAACCCAAAGGAGAGGCTGCTGTATGCCTGGGATAATGGACACCAGCTCACCTATAACATTACCTTTGTGGAGCAATAGCTCAAACCTGGGATGGTACCACCTGGGTCTATCCTTCTGCCGTCAGAACCGTTGCATCGCTAAGCACTTTCTTTCCATTGTGTTCCTGAAACTTGTGTCGCTGTATATCTGTAACTTCTTGCCTGGTAAATATCAGATGGAACTGCAAAGCTAGAGTGTCTTTTTTATCAAGGCAGCACTGAATTTGTAGGACTTTGTGGTCAGATCAAATGAAGTTCAGTCCGCATAATGATCTCATCCAAAGGGTCTGACACTACAATAAGCAGAGACCAAGTGCATCCCAGAAGCAATATGGTTTTTAATAATGGATTTTTAGCATAACAATTTGAAATAAACAAACCAGTTCTCTTTTTGATAGCCTTTTATATTACAGATTTGAGAAGCTAATGTTAAACGTAGAAATTGTGAGACCATAAACGCAAAACGGTGCTCAAAGTGAAAATTACAAAAATATTTATACTTTTCAGCCTCATGTTTTTGTAAAATACTGCTCTGTAAATATGTTCATGTATCATTATCCTTATTTTATTTTATTTTTTTAAAAAAGATATCAAAAATAACATTTCAATTGTTCAATGAGTATTCAGGTATTTTTTGCAGACCATTGATTTCATATTATCAGAATACGCTGCAGTGGTGCTCCTCCTAAATCCTTCCTACCCCTTAATGCAAATAACAGAAAGGTTCCCCTTCCTATGGCTAAAGGCATGACAGAACCTCCCCCGCATGGCCTGGTGGTGTAGCAATCACACTTCTTTTCATGTTTTGTGTGCTTTGGTGTTTGTTGTTGTCATTCATGTACTTTTTATTATTATTATTATTCTTTTTCATTTTATACAACTGACACAATAAAGCTTGAAAAAGTATGTTTGTATTGGGGAACCCATTTGTTAAGAGATACAAGATGAAAGGCAATGAAAAATGAACTATATCAATGCAGTAAAGCATCGGTGAATGGATACTTTTAAAATGCATCATTTTGATGTTGGACCTACAGACTCAAACAATGACTGCAGAAACCAGCAGAAACGTGAAAGAGGGCAGCAGGTGGGCCAATTTTGTTGGCATGATGGAGGGAATGTGATGTAACATCACATGAACACTACATGGCCAGAAGTATGTGGACACCAGCTTGTCCAGCATCTCATTCTGAAACAAAGGGTATGAAGAGGACGTTGCTCCCGTGTGTTGCTGTAATAGCCTTTGATCTTCTAGGGAGGCTTCCAGTAGATGCTGGAACATTGCTGGTGGGATTTGCGGCCATTTAGGGTGAGTGTTGACGCTGGGGGATCAGCTCCCGTTCACCTGCCCACTACACAGCTGAACTCACTCTCAGACGTTTCCACTCCATCTCCTTAGGTGTAGCTGACCAGAGCAGCTCCAGCAGGGCAGAAATGTGCCAAACTGACTTGGAAAGATGGTGTCCTTTTGATGGTGCCAAGTGGGAAATCACTGGCATCTTCTGTACAACCACCTACTCTGCTGCTGTGGGTTACAGGAGATTGTATGGCTGTGTGTTTAGTTATATTCCTGTATAAGAGATGGCTTTGGCTTGGATAATTAATAGGGGTTCACATATTTTTTGCCATATAACATACCTCTACTGTCTGATGGGCTGAGGCCCCTGTGCTGCAGACAGAAATGTTTTCTCCAGTAATGCAATAGAGTCCAGATGTCACATCTACTCAAGGAACTGAGGTCCACTAATACAGTTCAGCAGGTGTGTTAAAGGACCCCAACAGTTATAAAACAGTGAGTATTAAAACACAATGCTGCCCTGACACTACAGTAAGTATCCTCTTCCAGAAGATCTACCAGTTCGAGTTCCACATCTGCCGTCCTGTAGAACATAGAGCCAAGTTTGGTGTGAGATGTGGCTGCGGCAGCGTTTCCACCAGAAGTCGAGCTGGGAGTAGTGGTGTAAGGTAACTTTATTCATACCCATAGGTAGTGGTGTAAGGTAACTTTATTCATACCCATAGGTAGTGGTGTAAGGTAACTTTATTCATACCCATAGGTAGTGGTGTAAGGTAAGGTAACTTTATTCATACCCATAGGTACTGGTGTAAGATAAGGTAACTTTATTCATACCCATAGGTAGGGTAAATTTGCTTTACAAAAAAATGATTGCATGGGACCTTACCTTCCTGTCCCATGTCACATGATCCTTATAAATCCTGCCCCCCGCATCAGCATGGCAGATGTTGCCAATTTCTCCTCTCAAGGCAGAAACTTTCAAAGAAAATCAACCGAAGTATGTACAGTACCCACTTGCTAACCCAAGCTGGACTTCAGATGGGCTCAGAAGCACAGCTGCAAGTATCTGAGATGTTCTCCTCATATTACTGTAGCTGCGCTGGCTTTTCCCGGGACAGGCGGTAATTAGGCTGCACTGTCTCACAGCATGTGGCAAAAGGTCTTTCTTAGTCCCGCAAAGCTATATTAGCAGTGGTCCTGGACTAAATATGTATTTTACTCCTCTTGAGCAGCTGTACTTTATCTAAACTGCCCCAGTAAAAACTTTATAAAAAGGCAGCGGAGAGTAAATCAATGAGAGGCAAGTTAGAAGCAGTTGATACGTTACAGCTACCCTATGCTGAGCTGTTGGACAGGTTGTATTATTGTAATATAGGTTGTATTTGTGTCTAGCTTAATGGGTTATGGATCAGAGCCTAGAAGGTCATGGGTTTGAATCCCAGGCCAAAGTCCCCAACAGCTCCAAGGGCGTTCGGGCAGGGCCTCTGCTCGCTGACCTCATCCTTTCCTGCTCAGTATGTCGCTGTGGACAAAAATGTCTGCTGAATAAATGTAATGCTTACAGGTCACAGATTTTTTCAGCTGTTTTTTGCTGCAAGTCCTTGAGGATTCGAGTTTCAAGGGGACGGATGTGGCCTCTCTTCTCTGAGATTTGGTCTGCATGCCTGGTGTTGTTCTAAACTTCAGTGCCAGGAAGCCCGCGGGAACAAACTCTACAATGGTGAAAAGTTCTTGCAACTCCGTGCTTCTAAAAAAATCTGTCAAATCAAGACTTGTCCACCTCACTAGAGACCCATATAATCATGCCTTATGCAGAAATAAAGAAGACATCTGTCCACATCAAGCCCTCCAAGGGGATGCATTTTTAAGGTTTCAAATATCTAAACAGTCGTTTTCACCATGACGAATGACTAAAGAGTTGTAATGCATTTCACATGGATGTGTCCTGCTTTGGTAACCGGCAAAACATAACCTATAAGTATAATAGCAGACTCCCCTCTCACCACCAAATCCTGGACTGAAACCGTCCTGAGAGTCTCAAATTACAAATGAGGAACACAAAAATCAATACAAAGTCAACTGAAGATGTTAAACAGCTTAAAGAGAATTATGTGATAGCTTTTCATCTTTGGTGGGCAAACCGGGTCCTTCTGAAGGTGCCCTCAATTTTTCCTGCTACCATAAGAGGAAATACACATCCTCAAAATCAGGATTCAAAGTCAGGTACATTTTTGCTCCCTCCCAGCTTCCAGTTGCTCCACTGGTCTAATACAATGAGATTATCCAGCCCAACTTTCAAAATGGCAGGAGCAGATCAATGCATAGGCTGTGGCCCTTGGCCCTAGAAGACATCAGGGCTCCTTTCTGCCTTGGTAAAAATAAAATAGTCCATTTTAAATGGTTAGACTGTATCTCCGTCGTCTTCACAAACGAGCTGTCGCCATTATCAAAGATCCTACCCACCCACAACACGGACTATTCAC
>JAABNY020000119.1:31878566-31902915 GCA_015164015.2 Brevimyrus niger
CCGTTGCTTCTGGGATAGGCTCCGGACCCCCCGCGACCCAGTAGGATAAGCGGTTTGGAAAATGGATGGATGGATGGGTTATGTTTGTATCAAGATTTATCTTTGTGCAAGCGCCCTCTAGTGGACAGTCATATGACATACCAAAACTGCCTTGGCACGCAGATCCAGTGTCTCGCTGCACTAAACAGGCGCGTGAACTCCCAGCGGAGTGAAGCACGGTGGCCTCAGAACACCAGACAAACAGCTAGTCTTCTTAGGTGTACACAGGATGTCACTAAACAAGAATGCACATGTCAGCTATTGTAACTTTGAGCAAATGCAGTAAAATAAATGGGTGAACCTGAAAGATAATTTGAATAATGTTACCAGTGAAGCAACATAACAGGACTAGGCAGAGAAATGGTGCCTAAATTTGAGATCCTACAGCCTGGTGCCCCGTTAAAGGAGGATCTGGCTGGGGACTCGGAGTGAGGCAAAGCCTCCATGAGGATCTTCTGCTCCATATCCCATAGTCAGCTAAGTGGGTCATTAATAGGGAGGCAGGCTGGCTTCAAAAAAATACACAAACCCCGACCCCCGAGGTTGGCCTCCAAAAAGCCAGTACACCGGGGGGCGGGGGCACAGTGACTTTATGAGTGGAGACCAGAAATAGCAAATTACAGCCCTGGACATCCCTGAAATTCTGTAGACTAGGAGCCTTCAGTCTGAAGGGAATGTGGCCAATGGTCTTAAACCATTTCATGTATTACTGTCATCTTGGGTTTTCCTCCAGGTCCTCCTATTTCACCCCACAGTCCAAAAACATGTGCATGGTCTGTGTGCCCTGTGATGGGTTGGTGCCCCATCCTGGGTTGTTCCCTGCCTGGTGCCCTGCGATGGGTTGGCGCCCCATCCTGAGTTGTTCCCTGCCTGGTGCCCTGTGATGGACATTGCCCTGAAAACCACACCATTGTGGGAATCAAAGCCTCATATGCATCTAAAAGTCTGGGTACAGTACATATGAAAACCTGAGTAGTTTTTCCTTTCCTGAGGAGGAAGAGATTAGGCTTGTCTATTGGCCAGTAAACCAAAGTTGTTTTTTGGGGGGGAGCGGCAGGTTCTTTAAAGTTAAGTGATATCCAGCAGAGAAGCAGCAGTGTATGTTTCACAGTGTATGTTTCACAGTGTTTGTTTCACAGTGTATGTTTCACAGTGTATGTATCACAGTGTATGTATCACAGTGTATGTTTCACAGTGTATGTTTCACAGTGTATGTATCAGTGTTCTGCCATAGAAGTGTCTCCAGAGCCACATTAGAACTGGATTTAAATTCAGCTTGTTTGTTTGGCAAGTTAGACCCACCTGTCATTCTGTGTCTCAGATAAAAAGAGGGTCGTCAGTCTTGCAGCCCTGAGAGCTACAGGAAGCCCACCTGCCAGCCCTAAGGAGAGAGAGGAAGGTTCCGGAAGCTGTACCGCAGAAACTACATGACATCACCAGACCCACTGGGAGCTGCCAATGGTGTTAATGGCAACCGTGGGTGTAACTGATCATTTGTGAAGACTGGAGTCGTCTCTTCTGGGAATGCGCCCCCATGTGATCCTTTTCAAGTTCGTTGGTGTGTTTCATGGGTCCTACTTTCAGTTTTCTCTGTACCAAAGGCAGCGAGAGGAGACAGTCGAAGCAGGAGCCTGAGTCCAATTGGGGGGGCGGACAGCGGGCAGATTCAGAGGTGCAGGAGAGTTACGTTCAGGGCTTCAGCAGCCAGGGGAATGAAGCTGCTGCTCGGCATCCATCCCCAACCCCCCCTTCCTCTTCATTTACGCCCCCATCCCTGGGGTCAGAGTCGCATCAAGGCTCATTTTCCGCTCACGATCTATGCTCCCTTTTGGAACACATGGCTGCCCTTAAGGAAGAGACTAGTCTCATACCTTTAAATCACATGCAAAGTATGACATCATCATTGGTTCTTTAGGGTGCGTGGGAGGATTTCAGAGCCAGCACTGGCACTTGGGAGATCTCTGGGTGGCATCTATCGATGATGTGGAGACCAATTAATATGTCAGTTCAAAATGGTTTGAGATATGAAGGAGCGGCTGGAACAGGCATGTCATCTGAGTATCTCATACTCTGAATAGACCCTCAGTAAACTTTCAGCATAAGTGAAAGCAGTTTAAACTTTCAGCTAATGCTAACAAGGTTTAATTTAAACAAGGTTTAACATTTTCTACATGAAGTGCAGGGAGACTATCAATTAATGGGTATGATTTTGTGGTATCGTATAAACCTGCAGTTATTAAACAAAATGAGGTAATCGTAAGACAAACTTCAATTTGTTTACGCCAATGAAAATTAATAAGAATTTTTAATCCGCATTTGCATAACTTCAAACTTATGCTGGACTTTTATTTTTGATTGATTGCTCTTTTTTCTCTCACAGTGGTGAAATTGCACCATTTGTATTTTGTAATTGCATTCGTCTTGCTCAATTAGAAAAGGGAGTTGTATTTCAGATAAAATTTGAATCTGAGCCTGTGTAGTTTGAATGGGGGGGCTCAATAATATTCCTATCTAGAAAAGGGGGGCCCTGCAGAGAAAGTTTGAGAACCACACAACCATAGATCTTTGGCTCCCCCTTGTGGATAGGTCTAATATTGAAACTGTCCATTAAATATATTTGCTGCTGCATTGGTAACGGGGTGTATTACAAGTGTGAATGTCCTGGAGCTCAACGTGAGACCCCAATGAAATATCATCATGCTCCTGGTATTCTGACATCGCTTTGCATCACAAGCAAGCAATTTACCTGATGTAAAATCCAGCCCCTGATCTGTGGCAAATCTCTTTGGTTTTCGCGATGGAGTCAATCTACCGAGGAGGACTAATAACCTTTTAGAGACTGGGAGGGAACTCATGTGTGTTTGGGCATTTGTTCACCTCTGTGGAATCCATGCGACATTACCAGCCACAAACCAAGATGCTTCTTCCAGGGTGAGGGCCAGGCTTACAGAAAAAAAGTCAGATGGGAAAAGGGCTTCCTTAATTATGCAAGGAAGTAAATAAATGAGTTTTAAGAGGCTTTCTGAAAATCTGGTATGACGGCTGAAGTCAGAATGTTCTGGAACCCTGGCCTTCTGTTCTGTTGTCCCTTGGTGTCCCATGTGTGTTACAGTAATTCAAGCCCCCTGGAAACACATATCAATCCCAACATCATTCTCCCACTTTCTCATTTACACTAAACCTTGTACTTGTCCCCATTGGCAGACGGTCATTTACCGACACATAGTTTCCGGTGTACTTTGCTCCATGCTTAAAGTTGATCTTTCAAGGTCATTTATCTGTAATTTACATTTGTATGGGACCAAGGTTTTTCAACATCAGTGTTAGTCCAACAACAACAACACCTCATTCTTGGGACTGGCACACTCTGCTCCAAGTGCTAATGTAGTGTCCATCTGCTGTCGGCTAAATTTGGCCAATTCCTAGCTAATTCACTTTGAAGAGCTGCCTGCTTTACTCATTATGTCCTGGGAAATGGCCACACACAAACAGAAATACACACACACACCAAAGCTAATTAAACTACATCACAGAATCACCATAAGACCTGCCAATCATAGAATATAAAATCATACCCAATGACCTAGTCTGGACTAGCCTGACCCCTATGACCTCCTGTGACCTAAGAGCCCTATTTCACAGGTTTTGAGACATGAACCCTCCCTTATCCTATATCTGTCACATTGCCTACAGTCAACGGCACCATGAGCTATTTGCGAGTCTGCATGCAAAGACACAAACTCTGCCCCATCCAACAGCTACAACATGACTTGAAACCGTACAATAAGCCTTTGTGAATTACTTTCAGATTGTATAAAATTTGCATTAGGATTTGCAAAGACTAACCTGCTATATAGATAATGTGAGTTCCTCATCCGGGAAAGTGAATTACAGCTCAGAGATGTGATACATTTAGGGTTAGACGGCTTCCCAGGTTGACCTGTCATTCTTCATCACACATGAAGAGTCCTTATTGCTTTGAAGAAGAAAAAAAACAATAAGCCATGTGACTTAAACTGAAATGCTTTGGAATGATTAACATCTGATATAAACCAGTAACAATTATTTTATAGCAAATTACTATACTGTGGCCTTTATCTCCAGAAACAAATCACAGTAATTCAAGCATTATGTGATTACAGATTACTAACGTATAGCAGGTTATAAAAAGTACAGAGATTAATTTTGACTTTTGGTAGCTGGTGCTTCATAGCAGTGAAGTACAAGCAGTTCCTAGGCTAAGAATGTTCGGCTGATGGAAAACTGAGGCTTTACGGCAATAAGTACATCAGATTAAAAATTTGAGCAGTCTGACATCACTAACCTGATTAATCACTGTTTTTGGTAGAAATTATTCTTAAACCTGGCAAATAATTGACTAGTGGGTGTAGTAGAGTAATAGAAATCCAACAGACCCAACAGTCATGACATGCATGCTGCTGATTCTGTGTAACTGAATCATTAATTGAAAGGGGCGTGTTCAAAATAATAGCAGTGTGAAGTTCAATTAGTGAGGTCATTCATTCTCTGAGAAAACAAGTGTCAATTATGGCAATTAAAACTACCATTCAAATGGACTGAAGAATAACCAAAATGGCAAAGACTGATCAGCTCCAGAAAGATCAAAGGTCTGAAGTTACCTGTAAGTACTGTAACAATTAGTTGACGCCTAAGTGAGACCAAACTACTGGCAAGAAGCCCCCTCCAAGTCCCATTGCTGAAAAAAAGACACATGCTGAAGAGGTTACAATCTGCCCCACACTGATTGGCCTAAAGAGAAATGGCACATGAATGTGGACGGTTGAAAGCAAGATTGTTCTGTTTGGGTCAAGTGGCCACAGACGGTTTGTCAGACGACCCCCAAGCACTGAATTCAAGCCACAGTGCACTGTGAAGACAGTGAAGCATGGTGGTGCAAGGAGACAGTGAAGCATGGTGGTGCAAGGAGTCAGTGAAGCATGGTGGGGCAAGCATCATGATATGGGGATGTTTCTCAGACTATGGTGTTGGGCCTATTTATCATACCAGGGCTCATGGATCAGTTTGAATACCTCAAAATACTTGAAGAGGTCATGTTGCCTTATGCCAAAGAGGAAATGCCCTTAAAACGGGTGTTTCAACAAGATAATGACCCCAAACACACCAGTAAATGAGCAACATCTTGGTTCCTGACCAACAAGACTGACGTTATGGAGCGACCTTCCGATCCGATAGAAAACTTGGTGGGGTGATATCAGAAATGCCGTTTCTGAGGCAAAAACAAAAAATGTAGAAGAACTGTACAATGTAGTGCAATCATCCTGGGCTGGAATACCTGCTCATAGGTCTCAGAAGTTGGTCGACAGATGTGCAGCAGTTCTCAGAGACAGTGGTTATACAGCTAAATATTACTTCAATGATTCAAAGGAAAGCAAAATCTGAAATAATTTTTCAATTCCTACAGTGAATGTTTGAGTTTGTAAAGAACAATAGACACTTTTTTTGAACAGCCTAATATTCCCTTTCCTTCACAATCTGTAAAGGCATAACACAAATGCGATGAAATTCTCTTCATATTTTGATTTGGAATATATTTGTAGTGTACCAAATGCATTTGCTTATATAGAAATAAAAACTATTGTAAAGATTTTGATCTTCATTCACATTTTTAGACACACTGCTATTATTCTGAACACAACTGTACCTGTGTGTATCTGTGAAAACTAGAGATTCAAACTCTCAATTGCTGAGGTTTGAAGCCACAGTGCCACCCTAGGTAGACATGAATACCCTGCTCTCCTGTGAGGCTGAAGCAGATCAGAGACGTTCAACAGCTTCTGTGTCACAGACAGAAAGGGCACCATCCTGAATCCTTACCTCAGTTCACACTTCAGATGCCTCTCAATAATGATAAAATGATGTCCATGATTCTGTTTAGTTCAAACATGGCCTGTTATCTTTTCAGGAAGCCGTGGTATGAGGAAGTATCAGATAAAAAACATGCAGATTATGCACTGGAAAAGGTGAATGTGCCGTGACAAGAGGAGCAGACCATCTGATCACTCCCTCTATGGATGAATTAAGTTTGCTGGTTTCCTTTAAGTTTGACTGCTGTTTAATGCACAGGGTCTGCTGACAGGATGGGGAGATGAGAACTTAAAGTTCTGAAGATTTCAAATGGAGGACAGAGGGGACCCTGATAGGACACGCTTAGCAAGCTTCTGTGCTAGGTAAGCCGGCGAGGGACCCACTGTATGGTAGACATCAGAATCTTTATTCAACAAGTGCAGAAAGGACAAAGAATTCATTCACTGCGGCCCAGTGTATATCATTCAAGAAGTACGACATTTGGTTTGCCGTGATAGACATCAAACCAACCAGTGCTGCCGTTTTTAGAAATGATTGGATTCATAAGGCGATGTGTGCTCTTTTGAAAGACCAAAGGGGGATATCGATCTTCATACTGGAGGGGTGGAGCAGCTGGGGGAAGAGTCCACCCACCGTAGCCAGAGACACTGCATCTACAATCCTGACCAGTTGTCCAAAAAGCCCTCAAACCATCCCTCCACCCACCTCTATCTCCTCATAAAAATACAAGCCGCCGATGTACAAAAGTCTTTTCTAAGGTGGCCAGAGCACTGAGCTGGGTTACACACTGACTGAGGTGCCCCAAAAGCAGCAGGATCAAGAATCGAAAGGTACCTTCTTTCACTTTATTCCATACAGCAGGGTGAGTTCAGCAAAAGTCAGACATCAGGTAAAGTGAGACACTTAAGCTTTGCCTTACGCTGCTCGAAGCATATAATGGGACCATTGTTTCAGATGAATTTTATTAAGAGGGATGGAGGTTGTTTTAAAAATAAAGCATACTTTTGAAAAAAAATATATACATTTTTTTGTTTACTTTTGACTTTAGTGCTGTCCTACTTTTGCTTAGATCATCCTATATTTACATTAAATGTCAGGTTCTTTCATTTCACATTTCAGGTTCTTTAGATCTTGACTGCAAACAGACGGGTGGAACACAATCATAACATCCGCTGCGTTTTCTTGGTCATCTAAACTCTCCATATGCTGCTTCAGTCATCACCGTATAGCCCGCATGGGCCTCAGATACAGAGGCTGGGCTTGGACCGTTTACCCTGAAATCAAACAACGAAAATAAGATGTCCAGGCAGTCTGACAGGCCTTCAAAAAAAAACAACTTCACCCAATACATGCTGGGTGTCAGCGTGACAAACACTGTTGGCTGAGTTTCCAGATTTATGAGCCAAACTGTGACCCTCTGGAAGAACCAGCCACCCTCCCAGCCATGGGGGGGGGAGGATTCATTTAGCAAGAATATATTCACACTGTCTCCATGGGAGTGAGGAGCAGAGCTGGGTGATGGTCTTGCAGATCAGACATGTGCTTCAAAACTCAGTCAGCCAAATGAAATGCATCCATCCAAAACTAGGGTTGACCATGAAATATTTTGACTTTATTCTTAAATTTTTCAAGTCAATACAGGTGGAAGGGTGTTTGTGAACAAGCAGAAGACGACCCAGAGGTGAGCAAGATGGGCAAGGTGGGTGTGTGCAGGATGAGCTGTACCTTATAAAGCTTCCTCGAGTTCTTCCTGAGCCTGGTGGATAACAGACAGGTGATGGATTTGTGGACAGTGCGGCTACCAAAGACAGACAGCATGATGTGGCAAACCAAAAAAGAGGGAGAAAATATATAAATAATCATGAATTCTGCACAAACAATTAAATATTTGCTTGAACATCTGAGAATTTCCCACCTGCCGATAAACCATCTGTAGCACACCAAGACCCTAAACCTGTTGGCCAAGTTTCCAGACTCGCAAGCCAAAATGGTGACCGTCTGAAAAGACCGGCCACCCTCCCCACCATAGAGGGAAGGAGGATCCATTTAGCAAGAATATATTCACACCGTCTCCATGAGAGTGAGGAGCAGAGCTGGCTGATGGTCTTGCAGGATAAGAGAACAGCACGCCGTTAAGAACCTGAAAGACCCATCTTTCAAGGTCCAAAACGCACCCCAAATACACTAAGACTGACTGGAATCCATGACCAGATTCAGCAGCAACATCCTCATGAGTGCATGTTGCCATGATAGTACTGGTAGAATGACGTGGCATATTTGGAACATAGTTGGATTGGTCTGGGTTGAGGGCCCAGAATCTCTAATGACACCCGGGACAACGGCATCAGCTCTAATTCATCCTCGCAGACACGACAATATCTAATCAACAACCCCCTTAAGGAACATAAGAAAGGTTTTAGCCTGCACTACACTAACAGGAAGACAATTCCATACTCTAACCACATGCTGTGTAAATAAGTGCTTTCTGAAATCAAGTTTAAAATGTTCTCCTGACAATTTCCACCTATGGCCATGAATTCTATTATTTGAACCAATATTAAAGTAACTATCTGGTTGAACAGCATCCAGACCAGTTAAAATCTATACCTGGATTATGTCCCGCTTTAGTCTCCCCTTAGTCATGGAAGGACCAGCAGAAGTCTGGTAATGATATCAAGTGCTTTAGTGAGTTTTGGAACATCATCCCTATGAGGGTATCAGACACATCACTGCAGCACATTCTATGGAGGGAATTCAATTATACAGGGTTAGGGTTAGGGTCAGGCAGCACTTCGCTTTGAGATCAGCAATATGAACCTAAAGCCTTTCCGGGACCGCTCAGCACCAATGACTATTCCGTCAGTCTCCTCACCCCCGGTTACCATAGAGAAAAGCTGGTGGGACAGCTCCATCTTTAAGTCATCCAGCTGTTTGATCACATCCTCCTTCTTCCTGTACCACAGATCAGGGGCCTTGAAATTTTACTGCATGGGAAGGTACCACTTTCAGGCCTTGCCAGTACATTTACTATAAGTATTAAATTTAACTGTTTTTTTTAATCAGAAGTTAGACTGCACACCCGCCTCTCAGGCAGTGGTTATACACTACGACCCGAGCACGGCATTTAGTCTTTGTTCACTCAAGTGCTGATATTTACCGAGATAAATCGCAATTCAGGCATAACCCTGCAAGATGTACGTTTCTGAATTCAACTAGACTGATTCCCGCTTCATCTAATACTGAAGTTGTACTGCAAACATGGCGCCTGATATGAAAGTATCAGATTTACAATGACCAGCTCTCGTACTGGAAACCGTGCTAGTTATACTTGTGCCCAGACCTTACATATTGCAGTTTTACATTCATAATATAAAAACATAATTTATTTAAACGGGCATACAGGATGTTATACGCGCATCTGGATGAGGTCAGTAAAGTAACACGTGGCTGTTCAGAACACAAACCCTGAGTGTCGTTAGATATCGAATTAAGCACAAATAAGAATTCATGTCTGAACAAATACACAATTAAAATTCTTTCGGTACTGAAGAAAAAAAAACAATCCGCGCATGCATACATACTCCCAGTTCAGTGAGGTCCTACATTTTTCTGCTTTAAAAATGAGAAATGAGGTCGGTATAATATTCACCCGGGCGCCTTGGCATGGCTTTCAACTCCCGATCCCCGGTGATCCTACGGAGATTTATTATCTGCATGGCGAAGGATTGCTTTAAATTAAAGCGGTGGACGCCTCACCATTTTGTCTGGCTGGCAGTAAAAGGAAGAGGCTGCTAGGCACCCGGGGGAGGAGCTAAACAGGGTCAGGTGGTGCAGCGGAGGATCGCCGAGAGGGGGCACTATCAAGGGATTTCTACGTGGGTGGGGGCGCCTGGTCGTTTAATGTAACCCACCGCAGCTGTCCAGGTCTACCTGTCTGGTTATAAAGAATAGATAGTTGAAAGAAACGTACTGAGCTGTACAGCACGGCAAGGCGCTAATTAAACTGGGAGATGATTTTTTGACTTCTCCGTGTCTGCTGTGATGAATGACAGGTTGCCCGGTGTTCTCTGAAGTTTGGAACAGGTTTCATATATACTGGGCAAAAAGTGCTTACTCATAATTATTTATTCTAAGCTGATTAAGCATTTTGTATCTCCGTCCATCCATGTTACAAATCGCAATGTCAGTGTGTGCGTGTGGTTGTGTCGAGGGAGTGGATTCGATTTCAACATTGGTGCGGACCAAATCAATCTTGAACCCCCATTCCCCCTAAACACACAAGGAACTCTAACAGTATTGGTCGAACATGTCCCAACCATCCATACCCAAAGCTACGCCCTTGATATTTGTATATGCATATATAATATATAATGGGACCTATAATGCGATGAGCGACGGGTTTACCGCGTCCCCAGTTCCGCACCGGGATGCGGTGCAGATCCAGGTGCGTTGTTTGGACTCCACGGCACCGTTAAACATCCCGCTGCATCTGTCTTGAGAGTTTAGACACTGGATCGGAGCCGTGAGGTAATTCCGTTTCCGCAGTGAACACCATCAGCTGGGACAGTCGCAGATCCCGAAAAGAGAGTGAGTGAAGAGGGGAGGGGAGGGGAGAGAGAGAGAGAGAGAGGGAGTGACTGACTGACTGACTGTGTATGTGTGTGTAAGTGCGCACGCAGGGACCCAGGCAGCCGCTCGCAGCACTCGGGAGCCGCGCTCTCCCCGGCTCTATCCGCGATCAGTGCGGTACTGGATCGCCGCTACGCCCGACTGCGGCATCTACTCTCGTCCGCCAGGGCTCAGCGCACGGACACCGGCCCGAATGGCGAAGAACACGCTGTCGTCGCGGTTTCGCAGGGTGGACATCGACGAGTACGACGAAAACAAATTCGTGGACGATCAGGATGAGGCGGCGGAGCACCTCGGACCGGACTCCGCGGAGGTGGACAACCTGATCAGGAAATATCCTTTACCGGAGAGAGTCGTCAGACATACCGACAGAACAGCACGTATATTCATATACGCATATAATGTCAGCGCATAAGTGCGTCTCTTTAATCGGGGTGCTGGTGCCCGGTACCCGTTGGCGCACTGCTAAATGTCGGACACAACAGTCCTTGCACATAAACCTCGATCTGTCACATGCTGGTCCTTAAAAGGTTAATGTGGCGCCGGGTTCGTCGCTCCATAGACAAGCGGACCGGTTCGGCTGCTGCGCGGCGGTGCTGAATTTAGCAGCTGGTTGGGGAATCACTCCATGGAAAGCAGTTGCAGTTGCATGCACACCCGGCATTTTCGTTAAACCTCTTAAAATACGTCCGGACGGGGCTCGGTGCCTGTTTTAAGCAGCACGCCAGCAGGCTGATCGCAAACTGCACACAGAACTGCCCTGTGTTAAATCCGCACCGCGCTGCCGCCGGCCAGGTAGCGAGCTTTCAGGTGACTTACCTGCAGTTCCCCGACTAGAAACAGGTCGGCCCACTTCTCTGAAAAGAGACGTCAATTCACTGCAGAGGAAATTTAGAGGTCATTTCACAATGAGGCATGGTTGCTTATTTTGTGTCATACCCAGCTGTGGTAAAGTATTTACATACATTCTTCTTTACGGTTTATACTGGATATGTTTAAGCGCTTTAGACTACATTAGGTTCACGTTTTAATACAATCCAAAACTTTAGTATCAGCTCATTTCTATAAAGAAATTAATCAGCTTCAGTTTTTGTATATAAACGTGTCATTAACACTATTAGAATTACTTTCCGCCGAGGGCGACCTGTCTAGTTCACACCCGTGGACGTTATTCCGATCTGCACATACAGATTTGTCCCGATTTACCTTCTTATTTTGTTCTCCTGCTCCAGAAGTAGTTTCAGGTGAAGTTTATGAGTTGCTATAGAAATAGTCGCAGGTTTTCCTCTACAGCTGCATATAATGTATCGAGGATTTGGGTGGAGGAGAGATCTGGCGGTCAGGCATCACGATGGCAGTAAGCTGCTGTTGTATTCTGCATCACTTATCACACCTCACCTGGAATCTTGGCATCTCCAGTAGGTTAAAAACGGAATGGTCTGGGCAGCTGAGTGTGTTGGCAGTCTGACATTTGCCCTCACTTTGTATTAATGTAGTAATTTTTTTTTGTATTTGATAGTCTGTTATAGTAACATATGTATTCAAAGAAGATTTCTGGGAAGACAAAAACAGTCCAATCAGGAATCAGTCACCATAAATAAGGCCTCTGAATAGATTTATCAGTATCCCAGCGGGTCATTTGGCTTCTGTGATGGGGGGTGATGGTGGTAATTGGAGACTTTGAACGAAGAACGACCAGGCTTGCCGCTTAGTATTTCTGCTTGTCCTGATTTTGGGCTGGTGAGCTAGAGCAGGTCAGCATGAGTTCATGGCCGGGCCATATCAAGGGGGGGTCTGGGCAGGGCACACGAGGCTGTCAAAGTGATGAATTTGCCTGCGGCTGGCTGGGTTTCCACATTATCCCCATATTGACAAGGTGGGGCGAGATGGCAGTCGCCCTACGGGCGGGTTCCTGGGCCAGTCTGATAGCGCCAGTCGGGCCGCCTGCCCGGGGCTGGAATATGCCATGCAGCCTACACCTTATCATTTGTACATAATTACTCTCCCTCTCTCTCTGTCTCTCTCACTCTCTCATCATGGCACAGAAAAATAAGTTTCTTTCAAAGCTATCTGGGACATCTTTGTGGGCCCGGGGGGGTGGTGAGACGAAGGGGTTTCTCTCTCACCGTGACCCCTTTTGGGATGCTCTGTGCACTCCAATGAAAACCTGCTTATTCAAGGTGACATTTTAAAAATATATAGTTGTTCAGACACACTTTTGTTACAGGTGGTACACGTACACACATATGCACATGTACACATTACAGTGCCATTGTCCTATTTATGGACCTTTTGATTGCTGTATCCTTGTGGGACGGTGAACAGAACAGGAAGTGTGTTGCTGGCATGGTTTTGCTACTGGACATCTGCCTCTGAGTTTGAAGTCGTGCCCTGGGTCAGGGGGTTTATGTGTATATTTCATTGTGGGAACCAGATGCCCCCACAGTGATAAAAACCTGCTATTTTGACATTGTATGGACATTTTCCCGGTCATGTTAAATGAATAAAAATCTGTGACTGCAATCAAAAAACTAGAAATGCCAAAAGTCTTGTATTTTGTTTGGTTACTTATGGTTAAAGTTAGGACAGACTAGCGGTTAGGGTTATCATTGGTGGGATTGGAGTTGTGCATGTAGAAATCAGTGGAGAGTTCCCAAAAAACTTATAGGTACCTGCTCTTTGTGTGCATGTGTGTGCTGCGGGGTGGTATGCATGGTTAGGGTTAACGTAACATAACTCTAACTCAACCTAACCCTAACCTTGCTCTTTGTGTACATGTGTGTGCTGTGGGGTGATATGCATGGTTACACTGACATATGTGGAGCTTGTGTGGCTTCTTGTTTTTTGTGTCTCCAGCCCGCTGACGTTTTTTGGCCGATGAAAACGCCGGCTCCTGGCATAGTTTGGATTGCACAGCAGATGCTTAGATCGTTCTTCCCGTTCGACCTGACGGCCTGCCTCTCACCCACGTACGGGCTGTCCTTCAACCTTTAAATAGAAGGCATTTCTATGCGAAACCCATTCCTGTCAACCGAGAAAGGCAAGGAGGCTCCCTTTGGTGCGTTAACGTGTGGCGGAGCATGGATTTAAAGAACGCGGTCAGACCCAGCCAGGAGGTTAAACCAGGCCCAGAGGAATGTGCACCGGCGAGGATTCCCGCTTGTTCACCGATGCTGGGGTCCTGCCTACAGTATGTGACAGGTTTGTACTCGTAAACCACATGAGCGTGCAACCTCAGAAACGTGTTTACTGCTCATGGTAACTTCGGTCTTGCTCATAGGCGAGGTGGCCCAGTTCTCTTGGTGGGTGGAGTTGCTGACACACCCTGGGGTTACCCAGCAGCCCCTACCCTTTGGCCCCACCCCCATTGGATCAGCCAGGGCTGGTCAGACCCCATGGGTAACTTGGCAAGCTTCATCCTGTCCAAGACCAAGTTAAATTGGCTTGCTAAGTCAGCCCCCCCTCAGAAGGTGGTGCTCTAGGCACCTCAGTGCTAATTTCCACTATTCAGAAGTTCGCAAAGGCCTGGATACCTTAGCCTCCTTCACTCAGTGGAAGAACCTCACACTTACTAAGCCGTTCTTTTCCTTAGCTGATTACAAAGGGTCCTACTTAGAGGCTGGCTGTTATATAGTTACTTTTCTCACTTGCATCTGCATTACTTACCTGCTAATTTGTGTAGCAGTGAAAGTGGCACGTGTCCCTTTTTGGGGGAGGTGAAAGCCCTCCAGCGGATTCCCCGGTCTTCCTGACCCTGTCAGACATGTGCTTGTATGTGCCTGAACGTCGTGCTTCTGTGTGGTGGCAGTAAGTGTCTATGGCCCCATCTCTGCCTGAACGTTGTTGCACTTTGCTGGTTCCTTAATGAGCCGTCATGCACTGGGGACATGATGGCCGCCTTCCACATCGCCCTGAGGAATCCTCCGATCAATACCAAGAACCCGGCTGTTAAGGTAACCATGTTACTCGAGTTAGTCCTGCAGGTGCTGCTCACACTGGTCATTAGCCCTAATTTGCAGTCATGTTGAGACGGTTCTCCTCTGGTTTGCTTAATGATATGACTGTTGTTATGGGTTTAAATGCAGAAGTTGACCTATAACTCACATCTGCATCAGCAGCCATGATGCTATAAACCATCGATCACTCTTGTTGGAGCCAGTCGCTGTTCAGCTATCAGTAGCTCTCTCTCTGATCCTTGCAGAGCAGGTAGTTAGAGGTTTTCATAAAAGCTTCTCAGTAGAGCACTGGTCAGGTAGGCAGTGCAGATATGGCCGTGTAATAACTGCGTCCTCCCCACATTCGGACTCACGGTAAACGGCATTCTCCTCCCTGTCTCCTCCTCCCTGTCCCCGCCCCTTCCCCACCTCCCAAAAGGAGCGTGCCCAGGCCATTGTACTGAAGGTGCTGACATCATTCAGGGCTGGTGACATTGAGCAGGCCGTCCGCTCGCTGGACAGGAATGGCGTGGACCTGCTCATGAAGTACATCTACAAGGGCTTTGAGAAGCCCTCCGACAACAGCAGCGCCATCCTGTTGCAGTGGCATGAGAAGGTCGGTGCCCCTAGCGGGGAGGGGGGGACTTTGCCTCAGCACCCCCACACGTTGGGCTGGTGCAGGAATCCCATCCTCAATGGTGAGATTCCTCACACATGGCAGTGGGTGTTGAATTCCTGCTGGATTCCTGCCCAACCCCCTGCTGAGCAGCCAGGCTGCCTGGGGGCCATATCAGGAAGGGTGAGGATGCCAATACAGCTCAGGCCCTCATATACACAGTCACACATATTGAGTCGGTCACACAAACTGAATCATACACGGTGTCAGTCACATACGGTGTTAGTCACACACAATGCCAGTCACTGGCAGTCAGTCACGCAGAGTCTGTCACACACACAGAGTTCAGTAGCCGTTCACACCAGAGTTGGGGTCCAGGTCATCGTGTCTCAGGTTGATCCGTCAGGACTGGAAGTGAGGTGTCACGAGACACGCCAGGGCTGCATCTGGCTCTCCTCTGATTCCTGTGACTCCTGTTGAGTCTCTGAGAGGCAGTCCACCCTCATGGGACATGGCTGCCACAACACACAGACCATGTGGGCGGGGCAGGTAGGCATTTATCCTGTTTTTAGAATGATTCTCTTTATCCTTTTACTCACAGGCCTTTGCAGTTGGAGGCTTAGGATCCATCGTCCGAGTTCTCACCTCCAGGAAGACCGTCTGAAGGACTCTCTTTTGAGAGGCGCAAAGAACGGATGCGTGCAAACACACACCGCGTCCTCTGGGGGGCGACACATGTCTATTGGACAGAGGAGAGTTTGAATATAAAACTGTTTTTAGAAAAGGAGAGTATCATTTTGTGGATGGGAGCCTCCCCCCAATGCTTCTTGCCCGTGGCGGATGTGATGTCGGACGCTGCTGTTAGCCACATCGGCGCTAGCAACAGCTCTCTCTCCTGCGCCCTGCCTGCCTTCGTTTGTTTCTGTTTTGTGCTTTCGGAGTGGAAAATGCAAGCATTTGCGCCATGGGGAATGGTGATGGATCTGCAGGGTTTCCAGGACTTGACGATGTCCCTTGGAATCAATTTTGGATTTTCTTTGTTTGTTTCCTCCTTGTTCCTCATCATCACCCTTATCATCATTATGTTTGTACAGAGGTGCGCTTGGTGACATGCTAACAGCCGTGTGTAATTGTGTCTGGTTGGGGGGGCTTTGCCAGGAGCCCTCCAGCTTTAACACTAATGGCTGCCCCCCACCCCACCCCCAGCACTTGTTCTGCAATATGTGACATCACTTTAGGCGGGGGCAGGGCCAGAATGAAGACCAGGTCCTGAGCTACCCCCCACCCAGTAAGGTGTTAGCTCCAATAAAGCTTACTGATGATTCTCTTTTGTGGTGAAAAGTGGTCTTCTTTCTGAATTTCTTGCACCAGTGCATTGTGGGGAGGTGGGGGAGGGGGTTGCTGTGACAGTCTCAAGGCCTGTGGAGAAGACCGGCCCCCTCTGAGAACCACGTCTGGCTCCTTAA
The DNA here is from genome assembly GCA_015164015.2 of Brevimyrus niger. Taxonomy (NCBI): domain Eukaryota; kingdom Metazoa; phylum Chordata; class Actinopteri; order Osteoglossiformes; family Mormyridae; genus Brevimyrus; species Brevimyrus niger. The sequence goes on from JAABNY020000119.1 coordinate 31,895,099, forward strand.
CAACTGAACTACCTGCTGGCCCTTTTACCTACCCAAGGGGGATTACCTGAGCCAGATATAGTCTATCGGGGTGTCATTGGTGGCTGAGGACTCCAAACCTGCAGTGACAAATTATGGACCCGGTGAAACTGGAGCACCCTGGCAAGCACTTCTCTGGAGGTCTGGATCCTCACATGATCCCATTTAGTAGCAGCTGCAGAAGAACCCTGTGGTTGTATCTGACTGCCAGACAGAGAATGCCGCTGGGCCGCCCCCCCCCCCCCCCCCCCATTTACACACGGTCCTGAGCCCAATCGAGGACAGAACCTCTTATCTGGCAAAATGCAACCTGGTGGCCATGTGTGGACAAAGCGAGCCCATCAGAGGCAAAAGATAGAGGTGCTGTATTGGTGCCGGTCGGGAAATCCACGCCTTCTAGAAAGAGCCATCCAGCCTGCATGCTGCCGGCAGACCTGCTACAGCCTGGCCTTCTTCAGCCTTCCCCACTTTGTGCTTTAACAAGCCACTAGAAGTCCAGCTTATTAGACTTTGAGGCTCGTTTGCTGACCTTTGACTGGATGTCCGGTTACATCCTTAACACCACATCAGCTCCCCCTTTTCTGAAAAGTATTTTTTAGTTATGTGACCCCCCCCCCCCCCACAACTGTAACAAGTCAGGCTTGCTTGTGGTGTGATTTTCGGTATGTAGGCAAGCACACCCCACCAGAAACTTGTGGGAAGGTTTCCCATGTAGTGATGACACTGAAATTCATGAAGGAGAAGTTATGCTTTATTTTCCATTTGCATAATTATGAGCATGGAAGGTGTTGGGTTTCACCTCCCCTTCTTCCTCTCCTTTGAGAGATACACACAAGAGCAAAGCTTGGAGACTGAGCACAGGATCAGTCATCTATCTGGTGCCCCCACAGTATCTTTCAGGGGGGTTAAGGGGCTGGTTCAAGGCCCCAGCGGAGATGAGACTACCCTGCCAATTATGGTATTTTAACCAGTGACCCGATCACAGATATAGGGGCCTAACCCGGTGATGTTCCAATCGCAGACATAGGGGCCTAGCCTGGTGATGTTCCAATCGCAGACATAGGGGCCTAGCCTGGTGATGTTCCAATCGCAGACATAGGGGCCTAACCCAATGTGACACACACCATCCACAAGTCCTCAGCTAGTTTTACTCTTTGGAGAAAAAGCAGCTGTTCCTCTGAAATATCACATGCTAAATGGGGACCTTCAGTTCGATAATCGCAGATAAAAAAATTTGCACTCTGCAGAGCTGGTGTAATCAGAGCAGATACAGATTTAACAGAGTAAAAGGCAGAATTCTCATCTATTCTCATTTAACAGTGTAAAAGGCAGCATTCTCATCTATGATGACACAAAGCAGCTCCCTTCCTGGTGTGGGATTTAAATCCTGTTCTTTGTTACCTTTGCTGTATATTTGCATTTCCTGTCTTTGCACTTGTTTGATAGCAGACAGTCAGGAATTCAAGGTCAAAGGTCACAACCACACAAAAATATCACTTTAGCACAGGGAAGATTTTCTTCACCTTCTCATTCAAACTCTTAGTAAGTTCGATGGTCCAAGTTGGGATGGGTGGGTAGGCTCCTGTTATGTTTCCTTTTGGCCAGAAGGGGGTGTTTTACACATCGTGTTCCTCAGTATTGATGAGCAAAAAACTCTAAACGACTAGCAGCCTCCACAAGGTTAAAATCAGAGAAGCGATTATTTCACCCATCACTCAAGGGCTCATGGGAGGCAGGGCCGTCGCACCATTGCTGAGATGTTACTAGTGAGGCAGTGGATGGTGGCATGACACTTGAGGAATGCATCTGTCACTGTTTCGGCTATAACTCCAGGCTGTGCTAAACACAGAAGTCTGTGATCATCTCTTCCTGCTTTTTGCTGGCTCAGTGGACAGCACTCTTGCCTCATAGCTCCAGAGTTGTGGGTTTGAATCGCATCTCTGTTCTGTCTGTGTGTAGCTGGTATGTTCGTTCTATGGTGTGCTGGTTTCCTATGACACTACAAAGAGATGCAGTTATGCATTCTGATGTCTGACCCTGTGAGGGACTTGCTTCCTGGCCAGGGTGGTGCCCCTAACTCATTCAGGCTGGGATAAGCTCCAGGAAATGGATGGATGTGAAACTGAGGCTGCAGTTAGCTTTTCCCTAGTGGGAGCCTTTGGCAGAGCAGGGTAATGTTTGGCCAGTGGCTAAAATGCTGCTGAAAGGTGTGTCTGTGCCTGCCTGTGTTCACTGTCATCTCATGGTCTGCCTGTGCCTGCCTGTGTTCACTGTCATCTCATGGTCTGCCTGTGTTCACTGTCATCTCATGGTCTGCCTGTGTTCACTGTCATCTCATGGACTGCCTGTGTTCACTGTCATCTCATGGTCTGCCTGTGTTCACTGTCATCTGCACGTGATGCAAAACCAATGCCATCATCTTCTGGAAGGGCTCAGTTTTGTGATTCCACAAAAGGGGGAGCTAGAGAGATGTGACTCAAAAATGGGCGCCAAGAAAGCTGTAACATAAAAAGCTGGCATCAATACACCCATAATGTGAGCAGAAGCTGGTGGACAGAGCCCGGCCGTGCCTGACCTGCCAGATGGGGGCGCCACAGGGCTGGAGGTTGTGGTGTTAAAGAGAGAGTTGGTGTGGGGGGGGGGGCAGCCTGCCATGTTTCACAGCCTAGAAGCAGACCCCCGACCCTCCGAACTCTGTGTGAAGGTGGACAGATGGTCCCCACAGCCAGAGGGCGGCGCCAGCGAGATAAACAAACCGATTGCCAGATTAGACAGGCGTGTAGCGGAGGTGATGTAATGTTGGGGAATGTAGTGTCAGCGAGTTGGAAGCACTGTGCACTTATTTTGCTTAAGTAATTCTATGAAAAATAAGGTGAAACAGCTCCTGTGGGCAGTGGCTGTATTTGCGACCACTTAAACCACGCACAGTCATTATATCAAATATTTTAAAAATGTATTCTGTCATCTTAGCCTGGTCAGGGTCACAGGGTTCCTGGGAATCTTCAGTCACGGAAGCTGAAGAATGAGCCAGACTTTGCAGTGCCCTTTCTGAGTGAGGCTGATCACTGCCAACATGGTCCAGCTGATGAATATAGCCTCTCAATGCTCCTCTTCCAGATTAAACTCCCTGGCCCAAAGCAAGCTCATCTTTTCTCATTCCAAGACACACACACTATACTTTCAACAGCAGGGCACACACCGGTTGACAAACTTGGAAAAGGGGTATCACATTCCTTGATGTGGGGGGGCTTTGCGTGAATGACCTTAGTAAAATGTATACATTATGTATAAATGGCAAAAGCACATCTTTAAAACTGCATAACCCCCCCTGTGTAGTGTTATGCCAGCACGTACCAGCACTGCCTCACACTTCCATTGTGGGGGGGGGGGTTCTCAGGCTGCTCTGTTTTCATCGTGCAAAAAGCTCTTTCTAAACAACCCATAATGAGTGCCCTGAACTGGATACATGGTTTTAAGTTGTACAGACTCTCACTTACATGCAGGATTAATCCCATCCAAGTTGATGAGACACAGGGTTAAGGTTATTCAGGCAGGGGCTGGATCTATTGCCGGTTTTGCTGGTTCTTCTAGCTCCATTCCCATGGAGGTGTCCCCGGAGGGTGAGTCAGCGTGCTTCCAGGCTGGAAACAGAATGCCATCAGTTTGAACCTGTCACTGTGTATGAATGTACACCACCCTCATTACCGGCCTCGCATCCCTAAGGTCAGCAATGGTGTCTCAGTAAGAAGCTGCCAGGCCCTGAGCTACCTTCTATGTGAATGTGGTCTTACTGTCACACCATTGTCTGACTGGACATCACAGCTAATATTTACAGATACACTGAGTCCTGGTCATGAAGTCTGAAACCAACCGGATGATTCAGTCCAGATGTCAGAGCACTGTTTGATGGAGAACAAGCAGCAGAACAACGTGAAGATCTGTCAGCAAACCCTGGCCATTCTGAGCTCTATCACACGGTCTGTGGTGGCCTGATCTTCTGTGCTCACCCGCTCAGTCTCAGGAAAAAACATCAAACACTTAAATTTATCAATATACTACCCCAGTGATCCACAGCCCGGTCCAGGGACCCCAGGGATCCGCAGCCGGGTCCCGGGCGACCTGTAGACGGTCCATGTTTTTGCTCCAAAAATGTTAAAAGCTTAGAGGGACAAAAACGTATAGCATCCGTGAGTCCCGAAGAACCAGATTGGGAAACACTGTACTAAAACCAGGCATGTGTGTTACAGTGTATTACAGTGTATTAGAGTGTGTTACAGTGTATCAAAGAAACAACAAACAAAACAGAAGTGCCTGCAGTGGCAGTTTTATTAATAAATTTGATCAACAACCGAAAACAGTTCAGCCCCAATTATTGTTATCTGTGCACAATTTCAGAGGTGTCACATTTTTTGACTGAAGTGGTTTGTCATCATGTCAGATCATGATGACTTTCTTTGCTTTGTAAAAAGAAAAAGCACATCTTTACAATGCCAGCACATACCACCACAAAAAAAGAAGCACAAGTTGAAAAACTGACAATAGAAAAAAACAAGTTTAAGTGTCTATTTCCAAAAATGCTTTTATATTTGATAATTAAAAGAGGACAGTTTAGCCGAGGGTATTCGTGCAGGTTCACCCTGAAGGTAAGCTTCTTTATTGCTTGTTCCTATATTACACTGTTTACCTGTTACATGGTAGAGCCTCCAAAGTGATCTGGTGTGAAATCCAGAAAGCTTCCTATGACTTCACCCCCTTCTCTCCAGAACTGGGACTGAGATGAGCATCCAGAAAACTCTCTGAAACTGACAGGGAAGTAATTGAATTTTACTGAGAGTATCTTTCTACCCATGCTTAAGGAGTGACCAGAATCTAGTCCTACTTGGATATTTTTTTATCTATCCTGCTAGGGTAACAGATGGGCTGCACCCTATCACAGGCAGCACAGGGAGACACAGGTAATAGTAAGTTCTCAGAGCATTTGTAGGTGTAGGGCCTGTGACTGTGCCAACCCTAGAACTTCATCTGATGACCTTCCAATCTCAGGCACAGCATGCTAACCGACTGGGTTACAGCCTGAAGAACATGCTCATCCATCCTGGGACACATACATTCACACACAATCATACACTACAGGTAATTTAGGACCACCGATTAGCTAATGCTGGAGGAAGGCCATGCAGGAGGATGTCACAGACCGAGCAGAGGAGCGATTCAACATCCCTGGAGACAAGGCAACAATGCCACTTATTGTTTACCACGTCACTCATCCATTTGCCTTAGATTTAACAGTATTATCTGATTTATTTAAATAAATCTGTTCATTAAAATATCCCAGGATAATCTGGACAGGAAGCAGCTGTGTGATATGATTAGATAACTAAAGTATTTTCCTCTCCATATCTTCAGAAAGTTTTTTTTTCTCATTTTTATTTTATTCCAGAATTACTTTCTGAATCAGATGTTTCGTTTCACCAGCCTGCCAGCTGAAAAACAGAAGAACGAAGTAGCTCTAATTTTTGAAGTTGATAATAACAATGCAAACTAATGAATTCTGCAGTTACATTTTCAACCAATTAGAAAAGAAAGAGCTTGTGGTTGCCAGGTGGGGAGATGAAAGTCAGACACCAGAAGCAATAAGTTTACTGGTAGTTTGGTAATGTCTGTTTGTGTGACATTTTATTCAGCTGATACCCAGAGCACTCTTTGTAAGTAAACTGTAAGGGAAATACATTTAATGTTTTCTTCCTGCCCCGTTTTTATGTGACCTTAGGGTTGGGACACCTGACAGTGCCGTTTACAGCAGTCTGTCTAAAGAGCCCCATGGAGGCTCAACTGCAATGAAGGCACTACCATCTACAGGCAACATCTGGAAAAGCAATTAGTCCTGCCAAATGATGCAAGAGACTCTTCAATATTCACAAGGCTGGCTGAAGGAGACCTTGGGGACTAGTGCTATCAGAAAGATCTTATATGGTCAGTTTGATGATATAGTCAAAAATGGACCATGAAGACCGAAATGTCAACTTTCTAAGTTGCTGTGTAAGTATGTAAGTTTACCCAACGCAGAGCCCAGTATAGGCATGTGATATTCCCAGTAACCTGCATACTCACATCCTGTAAGTGTGTTCAAAACAACAAATGATGCAGGAACATCACATAATAGACACATCCTTGTCAAGTTCATATTTTTATTTTTAAACCACACAACTAAAATACCAGAATTCATATTTTTTTCAGTAATATTTCAACATAAAAAAAGCCATAAAAACAATGCTTGTGTAAGTTAGTATTTGGGAGACTACCTGTTAGTACAATGTCACCTCTGAATCTATTGCATAGTATCTAACCAGCTTTGAAGGTTGGATGTGTGACCTCCCACTCCTCTCGAGAGATCTGCTCCACCTCTCAAGTTCCTGGGAAAGACATTTGCAGAGAAAAGATTCCTGATGGGTTTGAGGTTTTTGACTGGAGTGCTGTAGGACAGAACATATTCTTGTTCCTGGTGTTTCCAAAAAAACTCTTGCATTTGTCATATTGTTGCTTTTCTCTTTCTATGTGCAGGAGCAGAATTTTGATTGGCTTGTGTATCAGGGACTATATCAGCTTTTCATCTGTCGTGTGCTGAACTAAAAACCTTGACATGGAACCAAATACTGGCTGACAGTTTGGATCTATTCTATTTAATACCCTGAGTAATTACTGTTGTATGTATTCATTACTGTTCATTATGAGTGCTGATGTGGGTAATATTGTTTTATATTACAGGATCTGCAGTGTGGGTAGTTTGAATGGGCAGCCAAAGGAAGTACAGGATTTAATAACTTCTGCTCTGATTCACTCACAATGCCATTCAATGGAGGAAAGAACTGAAGTGAGCTGGGTTTGGCTGTATGGGCTTTGTTAGATTAGTGGTGTTTTATTTTGCACGCAATGTGGCCTATACTCTCAGTTACTTTTAGACTAGTGTTAATAAACCCCTATTGAAAGTAAAGCAAGCCATGAAACGGCAGCTGTCTTCTATGACTCGATACTTTTTACTCTGGGACTTCATGGAGATACAGTCGGCATGAACTGTATATGCCAACTGTAGCCTTTTCTATACATAAGGCCAAATGAACCTCGCAGGAGTGGGCTGTGTACTTTAGTGCCCAAAAGGCATTTCTCATTCATTGTATCACACATGTCCTGCATACACACAAGTATTCCACCATCTTGTCATCACAACTGCAGTTCACATTTCCCTTGTATGTTTAAAAGTCTCTTCCCAAAGTTTATTTTAATCAGTGAGACACTGAGTGTTCTGCCCAGGTCTTGTTTTATTAGAGTGATATTAACAGGCAGTTGATGTTTATTAGTGGTTCTACCTTGCTGACCTAACATAAAACAAAGACCACAAGAACTCTGTACAAAGACCACAAGAATTATGTACAAAGGAAACAATACATAGTCCCACTTTTATTTCTCTTAAATAGCATTCAGGTAAAACTTTTTAAAGAAAGTTCCATGTTTTGGGATGCTTATGATTATTTTTTTCTTTAACAATAATATAATTTGGCAACAAATGGGACAAAACATCTTAAGTAATGTAACAAAATTAAGCTGGTTAAACTAGTAACTAGTACCAACCTGGAACTTATAAAGCATACTCTCTAACCACTTTCACCTTTATAGCAGTCCCTCGTGCAACAGTAGGAACCATGACAAAATCATCCATACGAACTGAGTAACAATCATGTTACAAATTACGATGTAAAAAAACGCTTTTACTTTTAACGCTTTACGAGATGCTATCAAGGAAA
>JAABNY020000119.1:31930115-31946062 GCA_015164015.2 Brevimyrus niger
TATTTATTGTTAGTTACTGTAATGTTGCGCTGCTTTATTTGGTTAATCGTCCAGTCTGTGAAGAAGGCATTCAAGTACGAATTGAGTTGTAGTATGACTCATTTCCTGGAATGTACAATTTATATTAGGTCAGCGTTCATGGTTCGACTTCTAATATTCAGATCAAGTTCTAGGTCAAACTGGTTTGTACAACTTTCAAGAAATTCTAGTTCTAGTAAGTTCAAGAACTGAGGTACCACTGTAATATCATTTATCAGTGGGCAAGCCAAGGTTGTCAGGCATTAACCCTATGGACAGGGTTAGATCCAGGCATTAACCCTATGGACAGGGTTAGGTCCAGGCATTAACCCTATGGACAACCAAAAAAAAATCCTTAAAAACGAGCACCGACTATGGGGGCTGTCAGGTTCACTAGTGGTGCCTTTCCATTCCCACCAAGAACCGACCATGAACTGGGAGTTTTCCTTTGTGCATGGATTATATGAAGAAAAAAAGGGTGTATTTTATATATTATTCATTATTACTAGTGTCGCACATCGAGATGTACCGGTGCATTCCCAATAACTAGGAACTCGGTATCTTCCAATGTCCTACTTAAAAAAGTACTACAGAACAGCTGAATGGAGAGTATTCGTAAGACAGAATTATGCAAGCCAATGCTAATTTTGTTAGCATTTGATGCTAACCTAATACAGCAATTCTCACAGATGTAATAGACGATTACAAAATTAACATGCAGTAAATCGTAACGTACACCGTGTATATAAGCACCTCTTCAGTTTTACGGCATTGTCGTTCTCCAAACCTGACAACGCCTCTACCGAGTCTAACCCTAACCCTATCCCTCTACCGAGGTTAACCCTAACCCTATCCCTTCTGCATTGGAAAACCAAAACAAGCTGGAAGTTGTCTGTAGCTTGTCACTCTTTGCAGTATGGCTTGGGTACGGCTCAGTATGGCTTGGGTATGGCTCAGTATGGCTTGGGTATGGCTCAGTATGGCTTGGGTATGGCTCAGTATGGCTTGGGTACGGCTCAGTTCATGTATGCCAGTGGAAAAGCACTATAGTACAGTATTCTTCCTTTAAAAAAAAAGAAATTACAATACAAGTGGCGGGAGGGAGTTAACACAAAGCAAAAAGAGATGATTTTGGGAACAGTTCCATGGGGAATATGGGGAATAAAGAGGGAGCCAAAGATGTAGGAAGATGTTAGTACTAGGGCCAACTTAAGCTGGGCAATTAATCAAAAATTAATCAAAACTAACATTCAGAACCTATAATTGAGGTAACCTTGACCATGTTTTTTTATTTATTTATTTGAAATTCTGCTAAAAAAAAAAAAATTATGTTCCCTTAAAAACATACTACCACGTGTGTTGTCACATGACTCCTCCCCTTCCAGTCTGTGACATAGATGCAACATGGAGGAGAACTCAAACACCAAGCCGTTTGAGCAAATCAAGCAGCTTCTCCAAAGAAAAATGCTGTGTCTGTCGTTTGGACAACAGAAAGAATGTCAACACTGTGGAAAATCAGTTAAAGCAATAGGTTTATACAATCTTTCATTAGAAAAAAAATATCCCAGTTTTAATAGTTCAGCATATTTACAGTACAAACCTTGTCAGTAAACTATGAGGCCAAAAAACAAACACAAAAACAAAATTGTTTATTAATCGTAACTGAGGTAAAATATTCAATATGCTCAGTGATATTGATTTGAGATCATATCGCCCAGCCCTAGGGTCAATCCTGAAGTCCAGATTACTAGAGGTAAAAACAGTAATGAGAACAAATGACATGGTTACTTTACTGTTCCTAAGACAGCAGATGACCATGAACTAACAAACAAAGCTATTTTTTGGTCTTGTTCTGGTGATAAAGACAAAACACTTCATGGCAGTTTAGTCTGATGCAGTCAATGGAGTTGAGGGCTCACACAATACAGTACCTTAAAGAAAGACACCTCAAATCATTGCAGAGGGACACACAGAAAATTAGTCCAAGAATAGAGTACCACCTTCATTATTCTTACATGGAAGCAGATATCCATAATGTTTTGTTAGGTAATGAAGATAAACAATGAACAAACCTAGGAAATTATATGCATAGAAGTGCACTGGGAGAATGAACATTAAGTGTATGCTCAGTGAGTACAGTACATACATTACACAATTCAAAAGATCAATAGAGATATGATAATAGAACATGACAATATAAATTCAGTGTTAAAGAGCCGATAAACAGCAGAAATTCAGAAAAACTAATGCGAAGTATATTAGAAGAGAACACGTGACAACACCTGCAAGCTTCCCTCAGTTTCTAAGACCATGGGGTACCACATGAAACTCATTCAAAATAAACACCAGATATTAAGGAAAAAGTTTCATTATTTAAATCAGTGACATCAGAAAACAGAAATAAAACAAGGCTGATACACTATGTTTCCAAACCAATAAAAAGAAAGGTGGCTTTTCCTTTTGTGCCTTATAATGACCTGCTATACTGTGGGCAAATAACCACAGCATACAGAGCTACTTGCAGCTTTGTTGTTAGAATATCTAAATTAAATAGTTCTAGTTTACCATTACACAGAAAAAAAAATCAAAATTATAACTTCCACCGTAGTTCAACAACATATGTATGTGTATGTGTGTGGGGAGGGGATTTAGCTGATCTTCAGGACCAGAACAGAACTGTTCTTTGGGAAGAGACGGGTGGCAAGAAATGTCCTGACTGCAAGGGTTACAGATATTTTTGAATCTTAACCACTTCATGACCTGCCTTGGCATCTATATCTACATTTGTTATAAGAACAAATCCACCCCCCCATTGGAATTTGGGTTGCAAGACATTCTGTCCATTAGCAGCAGCCCTTCATCAGGGCACAGCTGGAGAAACTGGCTTAGGTCATGCAATATGCAATTAATTAGAGTCCCATTAGGGAAACTTTGAAATTGGGACACTTGTATGTAAGTATGCAGGCAACCTCTGGGATATGGAACTAGTCCCTATTTCTAATAATTTTGACTGAACTAATTAAGAAAACAAAGAGTATTTGTGTATTTCATGCTTAAATTGAACTGCTTTATTTGGAAAAAGTCCTGTCAGTCAGATGTAAATCTAAAATGTAAATCTTTAATTTCTCCATGTCATTTTCAATGGAAAGCCAGTTCAAAGTGATCAGTAAAATAAAATGGAAGGGCAGAGTCCAACAAACTCCACCTAACTGCCTCTGTGTCACAATGGGAAACACAGATGTAATTGCCTTACTGAATCACAAACATGTAAAACATAACAGGAATAAGTTACATTTGCACTTAATGTAAAGTGGTGTAAGCAAACATCTCAGCATTTATTTGTGTACAATGACAAACCTGTGAAGGGACATCTGGGGGAAAAAAAAGTTAAAAGCACAGCTTCTAAAAAGCCACCTCCTGCTCCATGACTAACAGAGCTAGCATTTATACCATGTTTTCAGTATGTCTGCAATGTTATACAGGATAAAAATGAAATGTGTGGAGAAAGGTGGCATCTAAGCAATGACATAATTCATTTACTAACCATTCCTATTAGTGTATTACCTAGTTTCAGGCCCTTTGGGCATCAACCCGTTGCAGTCTGAAAAAATCTTTAAGCATTCATTTGGTGCCAGAATAGGCCCAGCAAATACATTTTTTCTAGACAACTCTGTCAGAGCAGGAATACTGGCCAGCACCAAACCACTAAATGCCTAGATTTAAAGTCTCAGGTGGGTTGTTTTAATGGGAAATTAAAAGACTGAACTAGCTGACCTGACACTTCAATTAGATTACTTTTCTTGATGTGCAAAGACAGTGCTCAAACAGGGCACAAAAGGCTAAAACCAAAGTTGGACTAATGCTCCCATTGACACTCAGACAAAACTGAAGCAAAGTACAGAACAGTATTATTGGTGAACAACAGAAATATAAGGGGTGGGGGTGGAGGCAAAAAGGCCTCAGTTCAAGATCTTGGAACTGAGGAATTAAAAATAATTTCAATTGATGGTTCTTATACTGCAACATAATCAAGATCCATCATTGACAGAGCTGTAACAACCCCCTACCCAAACTTCAGAAATTCAGAGACTGGCTTCATAATGAGAATATTAAAATGGAGACAAAGAAAGTAGGGCAATGGTGTCATTTAATCTAGGAAAAAATCAGACAGGCCTGTAGCAATACCTCCTTCTTTTGAAGCTGATTTACATGTTTACTTCCAGCATAACACTGTGCTCTGCTCCAACACAAAAGTAGCTTCAACCAGCAAAAAAGGAAAATGTAACATGGTAAAGACCCCACTGCTATTTATTAAAGTAAGGGATTAAAAACAATCACTATAACAACAGCTAGAACAGTTAATTTCTAAAAGATGCAGAGAATAACCCATTTCCTTGCATCAGCGCACATTACTGCTCTTTTTTTTATTGAAGCCAGAAGGAACATACATCATCAATACCAGGGGTATGAACGATTGAAAATAAAATGATATATTACTGCTCATGTCGTCACGGCAGTCGTTAAGCATGACGTCAGTAAAACAGGGTGAAGTAGCGGGCTGATGGCTCCTGGATTATTTCCTTGGTGTATTATGCGTATCGCTTGTTCCGCGATTTCACCCAGATCATTCACCAATTTGACACTTAGAGATGAACAGCATCGTGTACCGGCTACATTTTCAGCCAGCATCAACTGTTTCCATGACACCCTTCTGAGCGCCTACCTGTGTACAACAGCTCTTCCAGCGCGCGCGCACACACACCTCGTATTATGGCTGTGTGCCACTGAATCAGGAAAAGACTGATGCGTCTCTCACTAAATCCAAAATATAAGTGCATGCCACGTTTTCCAGAAACCACATATTTCCACAAAAGGCGCTTGAAAGGCGCACATGCATCGGATTCCTATATACCTCGACAGCCACAAAAATCAAGGCGACCGAACATCTTGCCATCCGCATCCCTCTATCTGGGGCGACTGCGGAGGCGGACTACAGCAATCCAAAAATACGCAATTTGGCAATCCAACGGATTATCTGGCGCTTCACTTAAATGGAGAGAACTGTGGCATGAAGGCGCCCAAAAGCGCTTAATGTCCTGCCACGTCCATAATGATAAGGTCGATGAATATCAGTGCTGGGTCCCACAGGTCAATGCAATGGACAAGACAGGTACCCCTTAATGAAACTGCTACCTGGCAAATACCAAATCCCACCCAGGCATGCTGCTGCAAAACCGAACATAAAATAGCACAAAGAGATTATTTAAAGAAAAAGCAAAGCACCTACCGCCTTTCCTTGAACGCTTTGAGTGCGCCGCCGTGCGTCCCTTCCACTCCCGCTGCAGCGACACGAGACGCGGCTACTGTCCCGCTTTCGGTCAGCGCCGAAACGATAAGAGAAATGAGGAACGGGAAGACCCTTCAGCTACGGAGCAGACCAGGCAGACGAAGAGCGACCTGGCTTACCTACACCACCACAGCGCTGCCGCCCGCTGCGCAACAGCTACCTGTCAACCCCACTGACGGGTCCAAAACAAAACAATAACCACCCCTCCCCAAATGAGGCTAATTATTTTTTGGCATTCAGCGGGTCTCAAATGCTGAGCTTAAGTGACAATACGTGGTGTGAGTGAAAGAGCGGATGTAAGATGGTTCACACCAGGTGAAAAGTGCCGGCTGCTCCGGAACGTGACTGAAAGCGGGACCGCCGCATATCAGTGCCTTCGCGCCGTCACCCGCGCGGGCAAGCGACCCGTTTAAACTTTAAACTGTTTTAAATGCACGCGCTCGCGAGCCAACCAGCTACCTGAGATGGGCTCCCGCCGTGTCCGCTTTTCCTCGCCAGGTAGAAAACGTATGCTAATTTGACTAACTCCAGGCATCAAATTCGGTGCCTCATAGCCATTCACAGCTTCCCATTTTCATCTGCTATGCGCATCGCTTAAGCCTTGGCCGAGATTACAAGCAGGCCACAGTTTCTACCCCCCCCCCCCCTCCTGAAATATGTCTTCGTACCATTCGATTCACGTTGATCTCAGATGACGTCTGCAACGACTTACAAGCATTTCATTGGCTCATGGCTCTGCCATTTCAACAAAACGTCACGAAAATGTGGTCCCAGGCCCAGGAGGCCGGCCTGATTGGTCAATTGACAGTTACTGTCCCGCACTGCCACCTCGTGGCTACCAATGAGCGACGGCGAAAAAGGAAGAAAAAAAAAACTCAAAATCAAGATACCGGTAAAAACATATAAAGTTCATATAAAGGCGTTTTATTTTCAATATTTAATTACCTGGGGGTTGCAGTTTAAACAATAAAACAAATCCAAGGAAAGCAGGGAGAAAATTAAAACAATTACTAGAACATACAGATAAATCACGTCCCACCAAGTTCCTCTTGCTGGACCCTCTATCCATCTGTCTTAATTTAACTGCAAGCGGACACTGTGGACTGTGATTCTGGCCCTGTTGTAAAAGTGTGTGAAATAAAGGAAATTTTTATTTTTTTTAACACAAAAAAAAATTCCTCACCACTTCTAACCTCTATATATACCACAAAAAGAAAAAAATATTGCCGGTTTTAAATCTGTAATTTACATAAATTCAGGTGCAACCCTTTTCAGTTTAGGGTCAGTTCTACTACGCAGAGCAGAATTTGGGAGAGGTCGTTTTGACTGCAGAAGGCAACTTGGATCATTTAAGTTGTATTACATTGCTCACAGTTCATCTTCTGTGCATACTGCCGCCCAAGACACAGCTGACCAAAGTAAGAAAGACTCTGAAGTGGCCCATCATGAGAGAGAGCGAGTACAAGGAACACATATAGAGACAGGGGAAAAGACCTGACACATGACACTACATGAGAATGGGCGGTGGGCATATTGAGAGCTCATGGTCATGTGACTGGTGGATCATTTTTGGTTGGCCAGTGTTTCAGGCGGCAAGTGGTAAAAAAAAAAAAAAAAAAAAATCAAAATAAATATAAGGTCTTTGTAACAAACCAGGCCTTCAAAGTAAGGACTGAGAATGCAAGTCTAAGTATTTTAAAAAGATGTAATACAATAATTAAAAATTGAAGAGAGGAAATCCTAGAAGGAAGCTGAGGTACACATAGAAATGAATGGGGGAAGAGGGCAGAGGCAGGGGTAACTGGCCCTGTGTTTACAAGAAGTATGGGGTCGTCGTCCTTGGTGGGATGACGCGTTCCGAGTCCGGCACGGCACGGAACAGCTTAGGCTCCCGCGTGCAGGCATCCTTGAACACCATGATGGAGGCGATGTTCCCGCAGCGATAGCAGTAGTTGGGTGCCGACCACACAGTCACCAGCTTCTCGTCGAACATGAACTTGTAACCCTCGTGGACGAGCTGGTGGGCGCGGCAGATGAGCTTCAGGTTGTTGATGTGGACAAACTGAGGGGTTAAGAGGTTCAAAGAACAGGTCAGGCAGGAGGTCTGGCTGAGCTACCTTCCAGACCCTGTCACCCAAAGCCCCAGGCCTCCAGCTGAAAGGGGGGTGGGGGACATGTCACAACAGACCAGCTGAAAGTCTCAGGGCATACTCCGTTTTGGGCACTCCTTCAGAATAAAAAAAAAATAAATAAAATAAAAATACTGAACCTACACCAACGCTATAATAAATGTGAGAGGAGTAAAAGGATCAAAATCTTGTTTTCATGACACTACTGCCCTTTCTGAGGGTTCTATCTTGCACAGAGTGAAGCTGAACCACTAAGTGTTCCCCTAGTCTCACACTAGTTTTATGTGACCAATTAAATGGTTTGAATCTAGAAAGAAAACACTCCCAAAACTAAGCAACCAATCAGTTTTACACATATTTGTTGGTGCTTTTCCACTGGCATATAGAAACCAGGCTGTAACTGACTGAGGAGACAGCTTAGTTAGGGTTAACCTAAACCTAACACTAGTTTGCATAAATTTGTATTACGAATCCATTAGTCAGTCAGTAATTCTCCCGTATGGAAATTTTCAAGTTTCGAGTTATCGGATATGTGATACTTCCAATAACGAATAATATATAGAATATTCTCCGTGCATTTCAACTACTCAGACTGTGGTGACGCAAGCAGCTTGGTTTAGTCGCACTGTTGGCCCTGCTAGTAAGCAAGGCCATGTCAGCACGAGTATGGGTCAGGTACAGCTCACATAATGGACAATGGAAAACCGCCCTTTTGTGGTTCGGCTTGGTTCTTGGTGGCAGGGGAAAAGCACTATATGGATAACATGATACAGGCCCATTTTTCCAGGTTCATCGTTTTTGCATAGTCCATTTGAGATAAGCAATAATGCTGAGCTATATTTTTGTAAACAGACAAGCAGGTCGGATGAAATGGCAAAAGGCAATCTGCTGACCTCATTGGTGACCTTGGCACCAAACAGCCACCCAGCACCCCTTGGGCTGATGGCCCAGGTGTCTACGTCCTCTGGGTCCGACCACACCAGGTCACAGAACGCCCCCTTGTGCGGGATCTCCTGGTTGCGTTCAATCGTCCGGATCTGGTCCAGTGTCTTGATGTCGGGAGAGAGTCCGCCGTGGACACACAGAATCTGCTCGTCGATAAGCTGTTTCACAAAGGAGCTTGTAATGAGATGCAGGCTGAAAATATTCATTTTCTAGATTTGACCTCAAACATTGAACCAGCTCTGGTCAAACTTAGCCATAAATCAAACACCAATATTGAACCAACTATGGGCTCTTCTCGGGATTCCTAGAGCTCCACAGTTCAGAAGACTGCTGAAATGAAGTTACCAAATTCAGGGTTCAACTGGAAAACCTCCCATACGGAAACAAACAGAATGGGACAGAGAGAGAGCCCAGCTTGGTGCAGCAGTACCAAAGCCCACACAAACATTATTACTCACTCTACAGGAGCCCCACAGGCATTCACCACTGTAAGCAGGTACAGGCAGGCAAATGCAGTGACTAGAAGTGTAAAAACCGGCCCACAATCTTTGTTTCCCTGTCCAGAAATATCAGGTTTAAATAATTCATTGAATGTCAATAAATGATACTTCTATCTTTTTCCAACCTGTGCCTTGTCATTTCTTTCAAAAATTGAACAAAAAAAATGTTGTTTGAAACTCATTTTTTCCCAGCATTCTTCTGTAAACCTTTTGGTTAATTTCACCCTCAATTTTCTGTTTGATGCCTACAAAAACCCCACTAGACTAAGGCCGCTTTTCCACCACACCAGGTACTGTACTTTTGATACAATACTTTTGCTTTTCCTGCATTTCCGGTTCGAGTACCAGTACAAAAAGTTCCAGTAATCCTCAAAATACCAAAGCAACTGGGGTAATTTTTAGTACTTCAAAACTTTGGGGTAAGACTTGCAAAGTGTTTGTTGTTGAATGGTTAAGAAAATGCCTGCTTCCAAAACACTATATAACTGTAGTATTGAAAAAAAAATAAGTTACAAAACAATATATTTCTGAAAGAATTGGTAATGGATGAGTGGAAAAATTAAGTGAGCAAGCTTTATTTGCTATCCGGTCAGAAAAACAGATGCAACAAGATCAGGACGGCATAACATGAAATGAAAGTACTTTGTATAATAAACTAGGGGGCAGAACCACATCGGAATGCTTGTCAAATACTGCAACGTGATTGCATTGTAATAAATATTGGGGTATTTATAAAGCAAAAAAGCAGTTCAACAAACTGACAAACCAGTTTGAGAGATTTAAGCAGCAAGGATGAAAATGATTATGGCCGTCTAGTAGAATGATTATGGCCGTCTAGTAGAATGATTATGACCGTCTAGCAGAATGCATATAGCCCACATGGAAAAGCACTGGAAGTAAACTTTAAACTGATTTTTTAGACATTGCACTCACCGCCGCTACAGTCAGCATGTCAAACACCTTTGTGCAGTATCGCCAAGCGTTCGCATTGCCGTATTTTGTTTGGCACTCATCTGGAATGGAAGAGGAAGTCAGAGCTCAGTGCGGATTTTCATTATGATTTCTTATAGAAGATAAACCTTAGGGAAATTGAGTTCGCACAGCCCTATATACAGGTGTTTCTGGGTCAGAGCACAGCGTCAGCCAGTGTCTAGCACCCTCAGGGCAGCTGGGCTTAAGGCCTTGCTCAAGAGTCAACATTCAAATGGTCATTTTATGAACATTTGTTTCATGTGAATATAAGGCCAAAGTCAGCATTTAACCAACTGCCAGCGCTCTCCACCTCACCATAATAGACCATTTATGCTATTCAGTGACAAGAAACTTGAAGATTTAAAGAGGCAGATATTGATCCTCGAGTTCTCCCTTTTAGGGGCGGGCGCCGCAGCCGACTCACCGTAGAAGCCGTAAACCTGCGTGATCTGCCGGCTCTCATGGTTCCCGCGCAGCAGCGTGATGCGATCTGGCCACTTCGCCTTTAAGGCCAGCAGGTATGTGAAGGTCTCCAAGCTGTAGTATCCCCGGTCGACAAAGTCACCCTGCGGGAAGGGAAGCGCTGCCTGGTGATGCGACTTGGGGCACAACGGGCCAAACACCAATGCACCATCGCGTGCATCAGCTCCCGAGCACAGCATACATTTTAGATACAGAATATTTACTTTAAAATGATATTCTCCTCTAAAATTCTGCTCAGTTTTATAAAGCAGCATTTCTAAACCAGGTCCTCATGGAGCCCGCAGACAGTCCACGTTTTTGCTCCTACCGGGAACTAGGAAAGAGCAAGGTGTGGACTGTCCGGCAGGAAACTGGAAGCGAGCAAAAATGCGAACAGTCTGAAGGTCCCCAAAGAACAGGTTATGAAACGCTTACTCAAAGTAAGAAGACATAAAAACACAAACAAAAATATGCCTACAAAATCGTAAAACGTATGATTAAATTGGCCCATATTTTTGGCCTGGCACTGACCAACCATTCAATTTTACAGAAAAATTCTTCGACTTCAAATCTCCATACTTACCATAAAAATGTAATTTGTATCTGGAACCTGTCCTCCAGTTCTGAAGAGTTCACACAGGTCATAAAACTGGGGCAGAACAGGAAATAGAAGAGAAGGGAATCAGATTTGACTGTACCATTGAACAGGATGTGTTGATCGTTAGTGGGTGGGAGAAGGGGGACCCTGGGGGTTACCTGGCCGTGGATGTCCCCACACACTGTGACTGGGGTGGACACGGGCTGCACATTGGACTCCTCTAGTAGCAGGTCACATACATAGTCACATAATCGCTGGAAGAGGGATATTTCAGAGGACAGAGTGAGCGCCCCATGCTTCGCTTAATTAAGATACTCTGTCACACCTTAACATTGTAGCTTGTACATCATTACATAGACGTCTGCATTTGAAACCACCCAACCCAAAAATGAAACAGTGTTAGCATTAAACGACGAGGTTCACAAATCTAATAATGATGCTGCACTCACAAATAAACTCTCCTCAGTAAAGTACGTGCAGAACGGGCTTTACCGAGCATCACGATTACCATTACGCACTGTTGTCTGTGTAACCGTACAGCAGAATTACTATCCGGTGCCCAAAGTAAACAGTAGTTACTACAGTTTACTTGCTGGATAGCGAAATAACAACTACCTAATTAACTAACCAACCATCTTTAAATAACTAAGAGGAACCGGTATGTAAAATAAAACAAATTCAAATACCTAAAGAGTCCTATCTGGGCGGGATAACCCTACATCGTAATCATGGCCCAAATAGTCAAAATACCCTAGAGATCCCTCTAGCTAGCTTGCTAACATGCTAGTGCAGGAAGAATGCAAGTATTTAAGTTCCGCTTAGCAGAAGCCGGGAAATCAACCGATTTTTTTTCTTTTTCCCTCAGGACTTCGCATTATTAGATCGCCCAATTAAGCAATTGAATTATACGACCAGAGAGTGGCGGAAAACGCACCTTCAGGTCATTTTCTGGTAGATATTTGCACTGTCTTGCGATTTCCACATACTTATCCAAGTCCAACGGCGCCATTTTGAGAACAACAACAGTAGCGGAGACAGGAGCCGTACCAATGCGTCACTTCCTGTCACATCAGCGCGCCGATCAGCCCGAATTTGTACGTGTGTGCGGTGCGCGAGTTACTTCTTGTAAATTTGTAGGGTAGGAAGTGTTGTCATTACACTGTAGTACAACAAGATTAAGGTGCATTTACCTGATCGGTGCTAATATAGAGGAAAAATAAGTACTACTAAAATACAAAACTGTAGTATATGCACAAAACAAAATTATGAATTATATTGAATAATTAATTATAAACTGTTTTGAATTATACCCAATAAAAATATCTAATTACAGTATATGGTAGTTAATTAACAGGGGTGCTCTTCCCGATAATGGTGAATGTTAGTGTTTTAGGAAGACTTGAAAACTATACCTTTTCTACGCGGTCCCCAAACTATCCCTGGTTGCTTTGGTTAATAGATGAAATACATTTTTTGAATATGTCGAATATATTGGATATTGAATATAAACCTTTACCACGGTAGGCATCTGTCTGGTGTCATCATTCACTTACACTTACAGAAATCTGCTTGTCCGATCCTCTCGTGAGCCACGCCCCCCTCGTTAAACTCGTGTGAAATCCCGATGTCATCAGCCGTTTCTTATTTCCAATTAGTCCTGTGTATTTCAGTTCGCGTTCGAGTATGTTTCACCAGTGTTATTGAAGTCCTGAAGTCTCATGGTATTGTGCTGTCTGCTAAATATACTAAAACTTTAGTATATACTAAATACTAGATTTTTTTTACTTTAATTTGGCAGTATCTAAACATTTTAAACTCTCAACAGTTCAAACAATTACAAGAAAAGAGAAACCTTCAAAACAAATGCCTAGTCTAAGTGTTTAATGGTCTTGCCACAGAATGGCCCAATAAAAAGCGTCCTCCTGACAATAGCAAAACAATAGCACTTCCATTGTTTCTAACAATGAGGGTCACTATTATTGGACCACCATATAAGAGACTACCTGCTCACAGTGCACAGGATATCAGGATTTGGCACATACTAGTAAATTCCTCAGTAAGTACCTGAGGAATGATTGCCGTTAAACTAACGGTAGATGGCGCGCGTGCGTATTGACAATCTCTGACAGTTTTTGAGGTGAAAAAACAAATTTTTTGAAAAATATAAAATATTTAAAAAGTTGAGGCGGCACCAAAAAATTGTGGCGGGCAGCCATGTAAAACAGTTTATTAATTTTATGTGGCCTAAAACAGGTATACAGCAACTCTGGGCCTCGGTACTAATAACAATACAGTATTCACATGTAATAATGTACCTGAGTGATTTTCAGACATTTCACATATCTATTTCTTTTAATATTAGGGAAAACATTATTTCCCGATAGACAGAGGAAACAGGGAAACCGAATTGCTCAGAACACCGGCACTCCAGAATCAGGGTTGTCTGCCCTTGCAATAAAGAAATTAAAAGCAAAAGAAAATCAAAAGCAAAACTATAGCGCACTTCTTTAACTTCGAAGTGAAAATTCGTTCCACTGAGTAGCTTTTTGATCTGTGTTTATGACTTAATCTGCTGTGACAAGAATTAAACTCAACTAAGGCAAAAGACATAATGCTTCATCACTGGTGCTGGATTAAGTATAGACAGACAGGTCCTTCTGAATACAAAGCTGTGTTTGTGCTGTTAAAGTGAAAATAACTAGAAGATACCAGCGGTAGGTACTGAAAGAGATATATTTTATTTATTTGTTTGTTTGCGTTTGTTCTTCTGTTTGTTTATTTTACCTTTTCTCGTGATTCTGCCGTGACTGATGAGCAATGAACATATTTATGAAATACATGATAATAACGTTGTATCAGCCACATACATGATTATGTAGGCCGGCCTAATGAAATATTTTATTAGGATGAAGCACCGTGCTGACCAGAATATAAGACGGTTTTTCCCTCAAAATACGTCTGAAAATGTGGTGTCGCCTTACAGTATATTCGAAATCTAGACAAAATAAGAAATAGAAAAGAAAATCACATATAAACGCGAAGACAAGGACAATACAAGTAAAAAAAAAATAAGAAATGAAGTGTAAAACAAATTACGGTACTTTTAAACATTCTGAAAATTAAAATTAGATTAAAATAAGGAATCTAAAGTACCTTTGTCCAAAAGTTACAGGAAAAGTAAAAGTGTAAATTGCACAGTAAAGTAAACGTATATTGCACCAATATCATGTGGTCATATTGCACTTGTTTGTAAAACCAAGTTAGACTTCAAACTGTGGGAAAGAGTTGAGATATATTAATGCACCGAATCATGGATACGAGGAAATAGCACTGTCTTTCGGTGCTTGAAAATGATCGTATTAGTGTTCGTCATTCGAGAAGGAGTCTCAGAAATTTGCAGCTAAACCGTCGGAAAAATTATAGTGAACCTGAACGAGTAGTCAATTTCACTACCAACCAACTGGAGAGTCCGGGACGTCTCCATAGCTACTGGGTGATGTTTGAAAGATGTCGACTTAAAAGAATAAGAAAAAGTAAGTCGTGATCTCTAGATAACGACTTTGTTTATGTCGAAATCACGATAAAGGTAAGTCGAGATCTCGAGATAACGAAAAGAAAAAAAAAGATTATGCATGTCCTCTACAGACTTCCGTCCTGATATGACAGCTGGAAATGCTTCTGTTAGGCGTGTGTCTTTGAATGTCGTGTAAATTGTCGGCTTCCCTGACTGTGCCGATGTAGTATTAAGCCGACAGCTATTCATTTTAATAGAGCTGTCATTTGTTAATATGGCTCAATCTTTCTCTGCAATAAGTTTGTGCAGAACTTCTCTGCAATAGGACTTCTCTGCAGTTGGACTTCAAAGCACAGTTTGAAGAACACTGGCATATGGACTGAAGTGAGGTAAATAATTAACATCTAGGTACTGTATACATATTTTAGGCAGTAACATTTTGTAGAATATGTTGTATGTCATACATACAAGTAGGAAGGAACAAGCCTGTTTTTCGAAAAGGATAAAAGAATGCCAAAAACCATTGAGAACAGTAGCCTGTAAGTTCCTGTTAGTCCATAAAAAAGCACTGTTTATTTGATGAGTAATGAACTAGTAGTTACTAGAGATAATCCATAGTTAGTACATAATTCCCAATGAGATCAGCAATACTCAATAGTTTCTAATGAAGTAACAGCGAACTACTATAATAGTTAGTTCATTATTACCTATTGAGTAATTAAGCATAATTCCTTAGTAGTGAATAGTACCAATTTAGGTGTTAATGAAGCACTACTCCTTTGTTGCTGCTTACTTCCTGCATATTTACCTGTTAACTATGGAACAGTATTATAAAGTGTTACCAAGAAGGGTTGCCAAAAAGTGTGTGTGTGTGTGTGTGTGGGGGGGGTCATCTTATAATTGAGCCATTACAGTAGATGCATTATCTTTATTTGATTATACACAGTAATGTACCACAAATGTTAGTTCTTAACTTGAAGACTTTGATGTATTTTAAGGACATGCCGGAGTTTGCATCTGTTTGCGACTACTACAAACATTGTAAGTATGGACAAGGGACATGTAATAATCATATCACCCAGTGCACCAGGGGGCCACCACACCAGACCAGCTCAGGGACCCATCCCTGGTGTGCCAGGGGGGCCACTACACCAGACCAGCTCAGGGACCCATCCCAGTGCACCGGGGACCCATCCCAGTGTTCCGGGGGGCCACCACACCAGACCAGCTCAGGGACCCATCCCTAGTGTGCCAGGGGGGCCACCACACCAGACCAGCTCAGAGACCCATCCCTAGTGTGCCAGGGGGGCCACTACACCAGACCAGCTCAGGGACCCATCCCAGTGCATTGGGGGGCCACTACACCAGACCAGCTCAGGGACCCATCCCTAGTGTGCCAGGGGGGCACCACACGAGACCAGCTCAGGAAGGGAAGAG
The DNA here is from genome assembly GCA_015164015.2 of Brevimyrus niger. Classification (NCBI taxonomy): domain Eukaryota; kingdom Metazoa; phylum Chordata; class Actinopteri; order Osteoglossiformes; family Mormyridae; genus Brevimyrus; species Brevimyrus niger. The sequence goes on from JAABNY020000119.1 coordinate 31,946,038, forward strand.
AAAGAAAGGAGGTGAGAGAAGAGAG
>JAABNY020000120.1:103020-116349 GCA_015164015.2 Brevimyrus niger
GAGGGGGGGGGGGGTGGCGGGCGGGGGGGGGGTGGGGGGGGGGGGGGGGGGGGGGGGGGGGGGGGGGGGGGGTACCAGATGATGCAGGGGTGATGTAACCGCGACCCAGCGCTCCTCCGGCGCTAAGTCGCTAAAAGTAGGCCAAAGGATTATAAAGGAGAAAAAAAGAAGCAGATTGGTGGCGGACTTTTCCGCAGCAGACGCTCTGAGGGCTGGCGGCTGGCAGGACGCTCCAGTGACCCGGCTTTCGGATGCAACAAAGCAGATGTGTCCCCAGGACCTGTGCCAAAATAACGCCGGGCTGTGTGCGCACCGACGCCGTCGGCAACGTCACCGCTACGCGTTCCGGGTCATCGGCAGGTGAGGATCGCCAGATGACGGGGGAGAAAACGGGATTAGCTGGTGGGGGGGGGGATGGCGTGAAGGCATGCAAACGGCTACAGGGCTTTCGGACCCTGGCTGTCCATCCCGCTGAGCCACATCTGTGCCAGATGACACAGCAAAACTGCCCTCCCCCTTCAGCCAGGGAGGAAAACTGACACCAACACTCCCCCCCCCCCCCCCCACAAAAAGTTTACTGGGTTAATAATTCTGATTTACTGGCTTGCTCAAGCCCACGCTGGCAAACTTTCCAAAATGCCTCATAAGGACTGATCATTCAAGTCTTACAGCGGTACAAAAACTGATCGCTCAGGTCTTATGGCGGTACAAAGGCTGATCATTCAGGTCTTACGGCGGTACAAAGGCTGATCGCTCAGGTCTTACGGCGATACAAAGGCTGATCGCTCAGGTCTTACGGCGATACAAAGGCTGATCACTCAGGTCTTACCACGGTACAAAGGCTGATCACTCAGGTCTTACCACGGTACAAAGGCTGATCACTCAGGTCTTACCGCGGTACAAAGGCTGATCATTCAGGTCTTACCGCGGTACAAAGGCTGATCACTCAGGTCTTACCGCGGTACAAAGGCTGATCACTCAGGTCTTACGGCGGTACAAAGGCTGATCACTCAGGTCTTACCGCAGTACAAAATGCTGATCACTCAGGTCTTACCGCGGTACGTCTTGGAGCACAGATCCCCCTCGGACTTGTACAACTTCCAGCGCTGCCCCTCGGGTGACTCCCACCTTGAAGCATCCTGCGAGGCATTGGCGTTGGGGCCTCGGCCAGAGGGCATGTACAGACTGAGGCTCTCCAGCACCAGCTTGCAGTGCCAGCCCAGACGGACGCGGGGCGGCTCCCGGTCGCACGAGTACATGCCCAGAGAGGGGGTGACGTCCTCGCCGGTGGCCTGGCCCAGGCATGCCGTGCCACCCAGATTATAGAGGCGCCCGCGTGACACCCACTTCCATTGCTGCGCCGGTTCGTCGCAGGATGCCGACGTACGCAGGACGCCATCGCGTACGCCCAGGCAGGCCTGCGCCCCTTCGTGGTAGAAGGCAAACACATCCGGGTCCTTCGTCTCTGTGGAAAGAAATGTAGGCTGCTTATTCTTCTGTGTTTATTTTTTGTTTACAGGTGCCCCTCAACTTAAGGTGGAATTATATTCCGATTAATCCATCTTAAGAGGTAAATATTATAAGTCAGATATGATAACAGATACGATAAGAATATCAGATATGATATGATAAGAATATGATATTTATTTATTGAGTGATAATAGTTAATTTATTTGACTAAATACCAGGGGAAAATTAATTAATACAGGTTTATTGGTTAAATGCTTTTTAAACAAAAAACACTGAGCAATACGTCATTAAGCACTGAGATGCTTCTGCTCGCAACCGTCTTCAGACACTGGAAATGTGGTCGAGTGAACGCTTCCATTGGCCAGAATCAATCGAAAGCATCGCACAGCGCATCTAGTTGACAAGTGAATGCGCAATGTTATTGCACTGTAAAGTGAAAACATCATTAAGCGAGGAGTATCTATATTTATGTAGCTATGATGACTACGAGAGAAGAGAAACCGAAAAACGACCAAACGACCAAAAACGTGATACTCACTAACCTACACTTATCTGACAGACTAAACAAGACAGGAGACGGCTCGGGCAAAACCGTCTTTAAGCAAGTTCAGATAAGACGTTGCATACATATTGTTAAAGGCCGGCAGCCATGGAATAAAATCACAAAAGAAAAAGAAAAATAGAGGCAGAAACTACCCCGAAAAGCTGGGATTACATTTCAGGCAAACCTCGCGAAAACAAAACGGCCTACCAGGCTACCTTCCCAGTGGAACTGTATTTTAAGCAGAAGAGAAAAGTCTCTGCCAGGTCACTTTCCATACAAAACATCGGGAAATGTAAGAAAATCCCACTCAAACCAGGGTTTAAGAAACGGTTAATCCATATTTGTTAGGGAAGGATTTTTGTAGCCGTCAGATGCTACGTTTTAACGTTTTATCCTTGAGCATAACACAGAGCCGGGAATACGTCCCGAATAAGATTCTGTACATGAGGGAGACAGCAGTGGTGTGAAGGAGTGTTGAGGGCCTGGGGGGGGGACACTGCTCCAGTTATTCCCTAACTAGAACATGGGCCAGTCTGCATGCTGACACCTACCGCCAGCCGGCTGAAGGTATACACCAAATGGTAACATTTTAAAGAAACGCGTGCCGGTTTATAGCACACCGACACCCCAGCGTGAGGGCCGGCCGGTTAACGCCAACCGACTGTAGGGGACAGTGGTGGTTTGGCAAGTCCGGTTAGAAATCTATCAAAACAGCAGCCAGCTGCATTTCTTAGGATAGAATGGGCTGTTTAAAATGAATTTTAAATATACCTCTGAATATGCTCGTGTAAATAAATAATCTGTTCTTTGTTTATATGCTGGCCCTGTGGTGTACGAGTGTCTGACGGCCAGTGAGGAGTGACTTCACACCACAGGCCTGGAGGTATGCGCTGACAGGAATTTTGGGAGCCGAGACCAGCGCCCTTCTGTAAAACCAGTTGCGGTTTTCTCCAGGGCCAAAGCTCGCCGTCTTACTCCTCCTCCTCTCTCTCACTCTCTCTATTTACACCCCCCCCCCCAAGGTTCCTCTTTGTTAAATACTTAAAAAAAACGGCCACCGACTGCTGTGAATGGATCAATTCACCGCATCCTCCAGTTTAGGTTGCAAGAATGAGGAAGAGGTGAGTTATATAGATAGAGAGTGAGGTGAGTTATATAGATAGAGAGTGAGGTGAGTTATATAGATAGAGAATGAGGTAAGTTATACAGGCTGAGAGTGAGGTGAGTTATATAGATAGAGAGTGAGGTGAGTTATATAGGCTGAGAGTGAGGTGAGTTATATAGATAGAGAATGAGGTGAGTTATATAGATAGAGAGTGAGGTGAGTTATATAGGCTAAGAGTGAAGTTACAGACTAAGGGTAACTTTAGGAACTGAGGTACTGTTAGACAGGGGGGGGACAGGATTCGCACTGAAGCCCAGGACCGGAAAGAGAATAAGAGAATCAAAAATAAAGACTCTTGGCATTCCTCCTCTTTGGGCCCCTTTTTGAGGAGACAGGAAGTGAGGAGGTGAGAGATTAGGGGCAACTTGGCAGCAGTTGGTCCTTGAAGATGGGGTCCTTAAAAAGAAAAAAAAAAAAACACTGCCTCTCACAAATCCTCCGCCGCAGAGGCCCTCCCCCAGGGTGCCCCCCGTGTCAAGGAAACGTTAAAACTGATTTGTGTCGTCAGAGAGACGAAAAGTGTCCGGAACAAACCAGGCGTGGACTCGACTGGCAATAAAATCCTGTTTCTTTCCGGAGAAACGGTAATCCGCCATCACTGACCGGCCTTCTGTTTTCCGGATTTCAGCGCAGATGTTTGCGCGTCCCGACACCCGACCGGTCGTCTACATCAGCTCTCCAGCCAGTACCCCCCCCCCCCCGGTAGGGATTCCTGCAGCCAAATCGGACTTAATTGCCGTCTGCATACTCTCACGTTTCATTGTCGCACCCAGCAGTTAGGAAAGCGGCCCTTATTTAAGCGCAGCGGAGTGCAAACTAAAAAAATATGTGTGTACTGTCATCTAATTGGGATGCAGTAAAAAAAAAAATTAGGGGCTTATTTTCTTTGTCTTTTCCGACATATAATCTTTTTTTTTTCAACAAGTCAAAGCACGACATGAAAAGGCTGCAGTACCTTCCGATTGATTATTTTCAGCTTTGCGAGATCAGAGAGAGCACAGGGCGCGAAAGGCAATATGAGACCGATTAAACCAAGGTTCTTCAGATAACAGGTACATTTTTTAACGAACCAATGGCAAAAACACACACGCTAAGCTTCGTTTTGCCCACTAGAGTTAGTTGTAGGAAGATGTTTCCTTAGGTTATCAAACATCGCGAGAGAGTACATCTGCTTATGATAGACATTTTCAGTTTCTCATAAGGTGAGGAAATAGAGAGTACAGCTTCAGCACGTATACAAAGTTAATATGATAAGATATATAAAATTTCATTCTAACAATACCCCAAGAACAGTGAGGAGAAAAAGGACAAGCTGAACCGCTCCGCCTTTTGAAGTTAAATATGAATGCAAAATCGTCGTATGAATATCAGCTTATTATATACAAGATGCGCGTTGCTTAAAAAAATGACTCATTGAATCCATCTATTGCCACAACTAATTAAACTCAGTCCTCCACATTTGCGTTTAAAATTGCAAATGTTTTCCCGGGTAGAAAAGGGGGTAACTTTAGGTGAGGGGACACAGATAACTAATTAAATCAGTTACTACTCAAGTGCAATAATACTCATGAATAAATGGAGTAACTGCATGAAACACATGAACCATCCATCCATCCATCTTCTGTAACCGCTTATCCTTTTTAGGGTCGCGTGGGGTCCGGAACCTATCCCAGCGGCTACGAGCGCAAGGCAGGGAGATACATTAACCACTATGATTAATTAACGATAAACGAACACGGGGTTAGTACGTCATTAACACGCAGTTTCTGGTTAATGCATGAAGAAGGTACCACTACATTATTTGTGTTCCCTCAAGTAAAGTGTTACTGGGAAAAGAAACTTTCACTATCAACCGCTATTATAAGTAATATTGTCATTAAAGTCAAATTCAGCGTCAGATTCTTCTTCATGTCATGTGCCTCTCTGAAGAAACTACTGCGCGGATTAAAGAAAATTCAGCACACATGTGAGTAATATAATTGCGAAATCTTTTGGCCACCCTCCATTCATGACGGAATCCTTTATAAATAACGCTGAACTTCATTATTCCAGGGGCTTGGAGATCATGCTGAAATCACTCCTCTGTGACCAGAAGAGTAAATATCTTGTCACCTACTCTATTAGTTATTTTTGGTACCAATCAGATGGGAGTCAGACAGGCCCAATAAACCGGAACCGAGTTAATGCACCCATACGAGAACGAATTTTAAACGCTATATGCAGCGACCGAGCAGCATAACATGGTCCATTGCTCAGTATGTAGCCTAAATGCAGATTTTCCAGATTCCTAGCTAGTCTTGTCAAATTTTCTACATGCGACAGACGATTTCCCTCACCATACATCTGTATCCCCCACCTCCTAAAATCGTAAATTAGGTCTATACCTGTACAGGTAAAGCTACAGTAAAGTTAGCCGTTACAACATTGCAACAACCTGTTTATTCAAACACTTGCAAATTTAATGGCAAAGGAACTAGTGATCTTAGTGAATATTTACTTCCTTTGCAGTGGTGCCTACAGACACACCAATCCCTGTATTTCTCACTGCTAATTCTCCTCATATTTGGTATTCGCGCGCCCTAGTCCAAGTTAAATTGTTGGAAACCTAAATTTGATCCCAGTTTTCATTGGAACTGCTTTTGCTGACTGACCATCTCCTTAAGAGCTATTAGGTTCACTATTAGGTAAATCATTTATAGACGATATTGAATGCGTGTCCAGGTATCTGTCTCCATCCTGGGGCCCTTTACATCATACAACACCTTTAATCTTCCTGATAGTGTTTTCACCCAGCAGTGCGCAACATTCACCTACGGCACTTGATCTCAGACCGAAAAATACAAGCCAAGTCCAAGCGATCCATTGATTGGGAACCTCTGGTAATTTTATGCGGCCTGCAGATCGCCAAATTGTTCCGAAAGTCGATGCATCTCACGGCCCCGACTGATGACTGACCAAAACAATGCTGCTATATCTTCACGGAGATGAACTCGGGGCAGTGATGATACCCTGGCCCTCATACCTGTGCTTCTTCCACCAAGATTTCCACCACCTTCTTCTACCCACATGCCCGAGTCGGTTGACCAGCTAAACCAAACAGTCAGCCAATAACGTCAGAGGATGACAGGTGTCCTATATAGATATACAGTAGAGAGTCGGTGCTGACATTCTGCCGCTACGTCATAGTAATACAAAAGCCACCCCCCCCCATCCCCAAAAAAATCTCAGGAAACATGTTTGTTTATCTTGGTAATGACAGAAACACTTTATCATCAAAAATGCCACGCTCAGGGCCTTTTCAGGCAATTCTGGATGACATCCTCAAACAAACTGTGCATTCCAAAAAATGCTCTATACATGCAGTGAAAATTTCTTTGCCTATGGCACTGAAGAAAGAAAAAAAAAACATCCAGAGAGAGACTGAGAGACTGACACCGGCCGGGAACAGAATCTGTTGCATTTTTTTGGACCACTGCAGTAAAATTACACACCTGGCAAGAGAAGCAGTCATTTTAGCTCCAGCCCCACACTAAATCTGCGTCGAAAAAATGTAAAGCAAAATATCTTCTCTTTATTTACGAGTGGGCGCAAATCTACATTTAATATGACACAGGGAGTATGTCACAGACGTCCAAAGGCAATATCACCCTGGGAAACTACATGCATCGCCCTCCTCCCCTCAGTTTTTCTGATGGAGAGAGAGAGAGAGGGAGAGAGAGAGAGAGAGAGAGAGAGGGAGGGAGGCTCAAACTTGCGGCCAAGAACAACCGAACAGAGAAGCCAAAGAGGACCCTGGACTGCCAGACGGCCTTGTGACTGGCCTCAGCTGGGCCCAGCCAGTTTAAGGGGAGAGCAGCGAAAGGTGACTGGGGGCCTTAAGGATCCACACACGAAGCTGCAAATCGGACCCTCACGCAGAGATGCGCGTATTTTCACAGATGTCTCGCAAATGAGTCTCCCGGTTGGGTTTTAACAGAAAATCCCTTTATCCCGTAAAAACAGCGACCAACAAATACACAGGAAATTCCACCGCGTCGTGTTTGTTTCTTTTTTTGTGTTCTGCAGCCGTCTGCTTGGCTGATGGCTACGTTCCGCGTTCACCTCTGTGCCACGTGACGGGAATCCATGCGTGGGATTCATTTAAAAAAAAAAAAACTATTTTATGAGGACATTTTTCGGGGCCACAGTGTCTATGGCAGGTTACATGTGGATCTCACCCAAAGGACCCGAAAGAGGTTCAGCAAGAGACAGGCAGCTGGGGTTCATTACTTAGTTGGACCACCATCTTCTGGGAGGAGCTGACTTAATCTGAAGATCATTTCCCTTAACGGGAAGCTGACTAAAGTGGGTCATTCTGCCCACAAACTAAAAGTTACTAGCAGGGTCCTAAACACAAAATGTTCTGGCTTTTCGTCACTTCGAAAACACATACTGCGCTTAATTTGTAGCTTGAATTGTTGACCGGTGAGGCAGCTAACGCAACAGTAGACCACAGACAATGCAAAACTGCAACAATCCCTCCGATATCTAGCCTCTTCCCTACCCGGTGTTGATCCGCTATTCCATATTCTCATAACACTCCGCTCGTTAGTCTGACTTCCTTAAAAAGACCCATTATGGCAAAAGGACTGCAGGTGACACGACTGGACTCAAATCACGGAACATGACATACATAAAACATCAGTCAAGGGCTTCTGAAGCGGAATACAACACCAAGTAAAGGTTCAACGAAAGTGAAAAGGAAACAAAATCAATCAACTGTTATCAATCTTTAATGTTTACCACCGAAACATTCACCGCCAAGCCCCTAATGCCCCATCCCATTCCATAGCTTGGTCCTTCTTACCTTCAGTAAGCTTATACACTGGGGCCCATCTGCCCCATTCTCTACTAATATACAGAACAGCCAACTAAATGACACTAGCAGACTGGCGATGTCTCCGAGCCCGTATGGTTCAGCCCGAGTCACCTTCCATCTGCTAATTCTACCACCAATCACCGGAAAACGGATACAAAACTACAATACAAGTGCAAGACACGCGAACAATGCTGACGGGCATCCGCAAGTTATTAGGCACCGCAAGTACCGAATCGGGCAGACGGGAAAGCGGTTCACTCTCAGGTGAGAAGAGAAACTGGACCTGTCGAACATCAGCGAGGCTGCTGCCGTAGAATGCAGAGAGAGAGAGAGAGAGAGAGAGAGAGAGATCTGTGAGTCTGTGCCTTTAAAAAAGCATTCAGCTGGCTAAAAGGAAAGTCTCTCGACCGCAAGGACTATTTTTCTCGGAGCTCTGTGCGGAGGACACAAAGGCAGAGAGGAAAAACCGCCTGTCAACCATTTTAAAATCAGAAGAAACTAGACGCATCTTAAATAACTGGCAGTGGGTAGGCTGTTTAGCAGAGGCACAGACGTTTGGTTTCTTCAACGGATAAAATGCCACAAACTCCCAGATACTACTTTTGTTAAATCTACTTATTAAAACAGTTACACTTGTAACAATTGTTATTATTGTATAAATGTTTTTTAACTGCTGATGGCTATTTGATATGTTACTACACTGGTCTAGAATATCTGTTCCACCGCATTAAATATGTCAACAACAAATTGCTCTTAATCAATGTATAGTGTTTCAGCAAGGTTATGCATAGTTAGTTATTTTTCTCTAATATAATACACAGATGAAAGGTTACTGGAAATGCTCTACCTACAGGCGAAAATAATTAAACTTCAGTAAATCATCCAGCTGTATAAACAGCTGGTAGCACTGCAGCCCCAATACTGCTGGGGTTGGGGATTTCACTCACTTATGAGTATGTGAAGTTTTCACATTCCCCCCCCCCCGGATTTTTGAGTGAGATTCCATTGTGTAAAGCTGGTAAAAGTCTAAAAGAGCTCATTTAGGTGAACCGGTGTCTCTTAATTGACTGTAGTGTGTGAGAGAGTCTGTGCACGCATCCTGTGACGCACTGGCATCCAACGTAGGCTGCCCTCCATCTTCCTGCTCGTGCCTCTTGCAATAGGCTTCAGGTTCACAGCAATTTACAGAAAGTGGAGAGATTACTGTACAAGTGGTTAAGCCAATGGACACAATATAAATCGAGGGTTTCCCAATCCAATCTTAAGGTGGTCTACGGCCAGTCCACGGTTTTTGCTCCCCGCCCGGCAGTCCAAATTTTTGCTCCCTCACAGCTCCCGGCAGGAAGCAAACATGTGGACTGTCTCTGGGTCTCCAAGGGCAGGATTGGGAAACACCGATATAGATTGAATAATGAGTGGAGAGGAGGGGGATCGTTGTCAACATGGACAGGATGCGGTGACGCCACTGGTCAGGAGTTCTCCATGTGCCGCTACACACAGCACGGCTCCCAGACAGCAATACACAAAGGCAGGGGTCTCAAGCCACTGGCCTGCAACACGTTTTTATTTTAATATTTAATATAGCTCTCAAGACAATCTTTACTTTGTACTAGGTATGAAATGGCTACTGGGTTCGCGGTAAAATTCCCGACAGCTAGTATTACCGTCTCAGATTTTAATTATCGTTAAAACGGTGGTTGATCAACCAAAGGTAGCAACAGTCTCCCAGACGCAAGCACGCAGACGCAAGCACGCAGACGCAAGCACACAAGGTGGGTTTGTTGTATGTCAGTAAAAACATGGCAGAAGGCAGTCGTAGCGCTCTTGCGATTTTTCAGCCTTTGCAGAGGACTTAGGTTTGGTGTAGCTGTATTTTGGTTTTTAATCTTCGTTACCACAAAGCCACTACTTTATAGCGAATGCCAGGTAAGTTAACTATTAGCTCAGTGCATGATGTTTGAGCTTCAGAATGGGGGGAAAATGCCGTGGTTTGTCTGTCTAACTTGCTAATAGTTTGCCAAGAGTTAGTAGAGCGCTGCAGCTTTCAGTGTTACATCCTCTTATAAAAACGCTACACATTGACAGATGTGTACTGGAAATGACACTTTTCTGTGAATCCCCATGCTAGCCGAATGCCCATGCTAGCCGAATGCCCATGCTAGCCGAATGCCCATGCTAGCTGAATGCGCATGCTAGCCGAATCCCCATGCTAGCCGAATCCCCATGCTAGCTGAATGCGCATGCTAGCCGAATCCCCATGCTAGCCGAATCCCCATGCTAGCTGAATGCGCATGCTAGCCGAATCCCCATGCTAGCTGAATCCCCATGCTAGCTGAATGCCCATTTGCCAAGAATCAATTCTGTGTACATTTGCATTGAGATATTCTAAAAACAGGACAATTTAGTTTCTTTCTTCTGTATCGATTTTCCAGTGTAACTACGATGGGACAGCACTATTTGTATTTGTCTGAAGTTCAGTGAAAAGTCAAACTCCTAGGGTGGTTTTCTTATGTTTACATGGGTATTGGCTATGTAATTATTTCATGCAAACAAAACGTGCATACTGCTGCTCATTGTATTTGTGGTTTTCATTGTAGAACTTGGCAAAATGACTGCAGTTTGTCTCAATAGTGCTTTTTAAAAGATTTTCAGCACGTTTGAATAATACAAGGATAATACTGGTAACTGCGATAATTTTGGTCGATATAATCATGAAATTCAATTTTCATGCCGTTTCATCTCAGCTTAGTACTAGGATATTCTTCCTTTAATAGAGCAGAGGCTTGTTTGTTTATAGATTAATTTTAAAATTCAAGTTGAAAGAATGGGACTTGTACGATTTCTCTCATGGCCCCCTTGGGGAATTACAACATAGCCAGTGGCCCCTGTGTAATTTGAGTTTGAGAGCCCTGCATCAAGGAGATTGACAGCAGTATTCACTCCAGAACGATCCTCCCATGCCCCCTGCAAAACTGGATTTCACTGGAGGGTGGTGCTCCTGGGGCAGTGCCATGCCAGTGATACAAACTTACAACCGTGCTGGGGGGTCTTTAGACGTCCATATAAATACACCTTACGCTGAATAACTGCCCCAATACAATTATTCTTTCTCCTTTGAGAGAGATACTGCTGAATTATGAATTCTGTTTGCTTTTCCATGCAAACAGAACTTTTGTTTTTCTGCGCCTCGTAAACTTTGTGCCTAACTATATGCACGCAATCGGAGGACACCGTGCCAGTGACACGGTGGCACGGAGAGTACCGGGAGACGGGTCGATCGTCCACACGACGGCACGCATCTCATTATATTACGCTGCGCAGCGTAACATCTGCACGCCAATCGGCGCTCCGTCGCAGCACCTCGGCTACAATTTCCGTAGAAAAAAGGACGATTTATGTCAAAATCAAGATCTTTTATTCCACCTGAGTGTTATTCCATCTTTAGGAAAATATATTCTAACGTTAAAGCAAAAAAAAATTTTTTTTTTAAATGCACCAACACGAAAGGTTGAGAGTCCCCTCCCCCTTCCAAAAAGCAGAACTCTATCTATCCCTTTTCTCCACATCTGGTTTCGCTCAGGCTCTGGACTCTCGTGGCATTCCACCGCATCAGCCTCTCCGGATACGAAACCAGATCGCGCAAATCAGCTCCGATTCGTCTCGAGAAATATAAAAAACACACATATACAAATAAGTTTTATGAAGAGTTCCTGTGGACTTGGCAGCGGCTAGTAAATTTCAAAAGAGAACTCGTAACAAAGCAGAAACTGATTTTCTTCTTACCTGAGACCACTGTCCTTAGTTCCAGACTAAAGACGAATAGGTATAAAGTGCATTTGTAGACGCGTAGGCAGCTTTTCCATGCTTTTGGCGAGTGTTTGTGACGGTCGCCGCGTTGCATGCCCACTGTTATTGTGCAGAGGTAAGCCGGGGAGAGAGCGAACGCTTTCAGGCTCGGTCGGGATGGATGGAAGTGCCCAAAGAGAGAGAGGGGGGAGAGATAGAGCAAGAGAGGAGGGAGAGAGGGAGGGAGGGAGACGCACGGTAATCCAGGCAGCCAGGGGGCTCCTCAGACGCTGGTTTCCTCGCGAGCCCGTTAATGAGCACAGAGTGAATGAGCCGAGCCGAGCCGCGCAGACGCTGCGTCACGCGAGCCGCTTTCCGAGCTCTCGCTCCCATCGGCTCCGAAGGCGAGCGCGCGCCTTAGCGGGTGCCTTCTCCGGCGCGAAAACATAAAGCACGCGCGCGAGTGGCTGACAAGCGCGCATCTATAACGCCTCAAGCGCGTGGAGGGACCTCTTCAGGTGGCCTTAATTTAGACGAAGCTGCAACACGCTGAAACTAAATAAAATGCACGGATATATTTGCAACTAACGACTTGTGCGTAATATCTGTAATATTGAACAGTGTAAATGTATAATCTGGCAGTCGTAGTGGGAGTTTTTTTTATATTTTGTATTCATATTTAATCAGACGTTTTCACAACCGTTTAGTGCTGTTTTTTTCCCTGTGTGTAAATAAACATATTATATATAAACAGCTCTGTGATTATTTGGTGGAAAATGATTTACTTTTCTGAGGAAATCCAGTTTGATACGGCGAAAGAGTATTGTCAAGCAAAAAATATAATAAAAATAAAATCGACTCATTGGCTCAGTGTTAAATTGCGACACAAGTTTGGGTTACGTGGCAGCGTTCTTTATAAACACTCTCCAGGCAAAGCAGGGTCCAAACGGAAACCTTTCCATTCAGTTATTACAGTTTCATTACACTTTCATGCACTACGATGGTTACCATTTCCACGGTGCTACATCGTTTGAGAATTTTCTTTATTGGTGATTTGGTCACATATCATTGTGCAATAAGCTTAAAAAAATGCAGATCAAGGCTCGGTTTTGTGGAGGTATTCGAGGCACATGCCGCCCCCCCAAAACGCTACCCAACAAGGACACCTTACATCTTATACTGTACTTTGTTTAATTTTATTTTCTAATATAGGCGCCATGGGTGTCGTTAGGTCCGATCACTCAGGGCTGTGTCCCCGAATATTTGAAGCGTAGCCCCAGGGTAACTTGACTGAGCCCACGATCTTTTCAATAGCTAGAAACACCCCTGATAGGCAGTCAACCTGACTGCTACCATGGGGGTGCATTGTCAGTTTACCAAACACCCCCCAAACCACCCACCCCACCCCCCACAGGACCCCCGCCCGAGAATTTTTCTTGGTCCCACACTGCGCACTTCTTATGGGCTGGTGGGAGACCAACCATGTCCCGCCTGTCTGTGGGGGTT
>JAABNY020000120.1:144997-156917 GCA_015164015.2 Brevimyrus niger
AGAGGAGCTGGAGGAAGTGGCCGGGGAGAGGGAAGTCTGGGTTTCCCTCCTGAGACTGCTGCCCCCGCGACCCGACCGGATAAGCGGGAGATAATGAATGGATGGATGGACAGAATCCAGGTTGTGGTAATATTCACATGTATATATGTATATATATCTGTGTGTGTTTACACAGAGGTACCAGTAAAATGACACCACACCCTGCATAACGTGACCAAACAAAAATGAATTTAACAGAAAAAATGTAAATGCCTGAAGTCTCCACAATTGCTTTCCCTATGTTTTTATACAGTATTGTTTATTGTTCCAAAAACAATAGACAAAAATCACTGCATTTCCTAATCCACTGAAGAAACAAACCCTTTAACATGTCTGTACCTTTAACAAGTTACATATGAGTTTAGAAATGTAGAGTTTATTATGCCATTGTTTATAACAATGTTAGAGCTCTGGTGTAATTAACTGCTGTTGTTATTCAGACATGTTTAAGAGCATCGGCACAGTGACTAATTTCAAATTTAAAAAGACAAGTAGACAGACATGCACACACACAGACATGCACACACACACAGACATGCACACACACACACAGACAGACATACACACACACACAGACATGCACACACACACACACACACACACACAGACATGCACACACACACACTCACAAAACACACACTATTCACACAGCCTGCACATTTACAAAATTTTTGTTGCAAATATTGTGTTAAACACTTAGTAGGCCTAGATTTAAAAAAATAAAATAAAATCGCTGAATCCTGAGACAAAAGAGAAGATTTTGTGGGTGTGTATGAGAGCCGGCTGTTCATCTTGTGGGAGCAGCAGTGGATTTTTCTGCAGAGGATTAATTCCTTTATAATCAATTCAATACATTTTGACAGAATTTTAAAACTTGTCCAATACCAGATGAGTAAAATGAATAAATTGGAAGTTCCCCTCCATCACGTTACCACTGACTTTCCAGCATTTTTGATCTTTGTAGCTCTTGTCATCATTCAGTACTGCCACCAAATGTTACATTGGTAAAGGTGGAGGTGGCGCCTTTATAGAGTGGATTGTTACCCTGTAAAAGACAAAAGAAAACGAAGAGTAAAGGACAAAGTATGTAAAGGATTCAGTGGCATTTTCCCTGTACTGCTGCTGTAGTTCCTACTTTCAACACCAGGTGGCAGGCCTACATCTATTTCGAACACATTTCCAAAATCACTTGGCAGTCTCAGGTCTTCTGAGTACGGTGTTTGAACCAGAATAAGTCACAGAATAAGAATAAGATTACCAGAATCTGGTAATCGGACACTTCCCCAGTTACGATGGGGCTACGTTCCGGTAAACCTATCGTGATGCGAAAATGCATTTTAAACGTACACTTGAACATCACAGCCTAGCCTAGTCTACTTTAAAGTATGCTTAGAGCACTTACATTAGCCAGCCGTTGGGAAAAATCTTTTACACAAAGCCTATTTTATAATGATGTCATGAATATCTCAATTAATTTGTTAAATATTGTACTGAAAATGAAAAACAGAAAAGAACTGGAATACCCTACGTAGAGTCGAAATATTACAACACGGGCCATCGTAACCCAAGGAGCGTTTGTATTTAAAACTAGGAACACTTAAGAAAACTCATAATGTTATCACTTGACCTCATATATTGTGCAGTCTTTGCTTGGGGGATGCAATTTAGTCAAAAGAAACACAAAAATAAAAAGTGCAGGTTATTATTATATGTGAAGGCCTTTTCTTTTAACCCAGTACATGCCATTAATTCTGTAAATGTCGAATGAAATGATGAAAGTTTGGTACTGCAGAGCGTGTCTGTTGATAAGGATCCCGACGTGGACCTTTGGGCGGTGTCCGTTCGCGCGGTTCCGTGTCTCACCGTGTCCCATTTCGCCTTGGCACGTTCCTCCTCAAATTTTTTGAACTCGCGCCGGTCGTGGATGGTGATGAGCAATTTCCAGATGAGCAGCATGGCCAGACCCAGTAAGAAGATGGCCCCGGCCACCAGCGCCAGCACCACCAGGATGTTCGGTCCTTCCGGGCACTCTAGAGGAACGCAAATTCCCAGATCGGAGGCAGAAACGGTTCTTTCGGGATGTTTAGCTAATTTACACTAGCGGAGTAGTTTTGGGTGTCAGTGTTATTCCCCATTCAAACATATGACAATGAGGTTAAATTGCTATTTATCTTTGAATACTGGGAGCTGTCAAGAGGTACGTAATATGCAGCAGGACACGGTCCATCCGAGTCCCCATCCTTTGGCTGACCTAGTTCTTTGATCACAGACAGGATGGACCTTCCATTGACATCCCCGTACTGGAACTGGACCACACAGGCATTTTCATCCTTGTAGCTGCAGTTCACAGAATTCTTCTGAAAGGCTGAAAGGTGCAGAGACAGAATGTGAACCATCTCCGGCAGGAGACGAGGACCCTCCTTCATTTGAATAGAGTCCCACCACAGAATATCCATCCGTTCATTTTCGCGCCCCCACTTGCCCTATGCGGGGACAAAGGGGCCCGCAGGCTATTCCGGAAACTACAGACACGAAGCTGGGAACAAGCCAGGACGGGGGCCGAGCCCATGGCAGACCACAAAACATAAGCGATGTGAAATCGAACATTAACCTTCCGATTTAGCCTGTTGAACCAGCAATTTTCCTGGTTTTATAGCTGCGTTTCCAACAAAGCAGTTCTGTTACAATAAAAGTAGGTAGGAAATGAGTGTGCTTAAGACTCGTAGACCTTCTATCAGACCCGTCCCAAGATCATTCAGGAGTCAGTGTGGGTCAGGGCTGAGGAATGATTTGAGAAACCTCTTGGAGGACTTACTCAGCTCTCCTACCAGCTCGAGGTCGTCTCTGCAGATGTAGCTGCAGCTGCCGTCGTCGTAAAATCTCCCTCGCTTGAAGTTCTTGCACTCCACACACTCCCTGCGAGAGGCCTCATGTTAGCTACTGTATCACCGCAGTCGCCGTCGACAAACACGTTCCAGTTTCGCGAAAGTCAGAGCCGCTGAACCTCAACTTCGTAGGTGGGTGTCACAGTGGAGTGGGATGGTATAGGTACAAATCAAAGAATTCGTATGTACCTCTACTTATACTACTGGCAAAATAATATACCATTACTATAAATGGAAATATGAAACACCATAAACACTGACAAGAACGACATGTTCGGGTGCTTGTTCAGGCATTGCTGTTTTGTTCAGGATAACATTGAGCTCGTTAGATGTTTTAATCCCAGACGGACTGTTACACATGGTAGCTCTGCTCATCAGTATTGTGTTGTTTATGAAATGTTACAAAAATGCCACAAGATTTTAAAAGCGCGGGCTAAAACACGGGAAGGGGAAACAAGAGACCAGACAACTACTTGCACCTTGCAGAATAACTAGCATATCCCCTTGTACTTGTAAATGAATTGCATGTAATTGAATTGCTTGTTAATTACTTGTAATTGACCCCCAAAATGATTACTTGTAATTCAATTACTTGGAAATTAATTGCTCAGAATATTTAAGTATTAGTAATTTTATTATCCCTGTTAATAGAATTAGCCATAGAGTAGGCTGCTGTTAAGCCCCGAAACACTCACTTTTTGAGGGTGCAGGCGTCTGGGCAGGTGGGACACCTGTCACAGGTGCTGCCGTAGGCCCCCGGCTGGGTGCACTGGCAGGTGCCGCACACACACTGGCCGTAGCCGCTGCACAGCAGACCCGTGCTGGACATGCAGTTGTCTGTGAGCATGGAGCAGTTGCAGTTCTCCCCAGTCCAGCCCTGGCTGCACAGGCAGCGGCCGCAGTCACAAGCCCCGTTACCTGAAGTACAGGCGGGGAGGAGTAGAGGGATACAGGAAGAGCAGTCATGTCGTTTTTCTACGCGGCCGACTCATGTTCACTAACTGTTAGGAATTACACTATCAGCAGGGTTCACTGTATCATGCAAGGAATGAAGTGATCTTGCCAGGTTACCAGTGCATTATGGGAGACTTAAGCACCGAGGATGACTCAGAAACAGCAGTGCATTATGGGAAGCCTACATGCCTAGTACAACTCAGAAACACCAGTGCATTATGGGAGACTTAAGCACCAAAGACGGCTCAGACACACCAGTGCATTATGGGAAACCTACATGCCTTGTACGACTCAGAAACACCAGTGCATTGTGGGAGACTTAAGCACCAAAGACGGCTCAGAGACGCCAGTGCATTATGGGAAACTTATGCACCAAGGACAACTCAGAGACACCAGTCTTCCTGACCTGCGCATGTCTGGAATGTGAAAGGGAAACAGAGGACCAGTCTCTACACACACAGAGCTGTGACTCAGACCCATTCAAATTCTAACACTTTATCGATTCAACAATTACACTCAGTGGCAACTTTATTAGGTGCTTGTAGGACTCATTTTTGCCTCCAGATTTCTCCAATAGACAATTTGTGCATTCACCATATTGTACACTAAAGGGTGAGTGAGTTTGCAGTGGTTATTTATTTGGGGGGAGGTGGCATGAATAAAGCCACATTAGATATTGGGGGGGGGGGGGTATACATTCCCCTCCCCACACCCACAGTCTCCTGAGCTCATATTTCTTTGCACTTGTGGTCTTCCTGTTACCTCTATTGAATCCTCTCTTATTAACAAGGTGTTTTCACTCTGACTTTGGGCCTGGACAGAGCCTATTCCGTAGCTGGTGCCGTCATGAGCATTTGTATTTATGCGTTGGTGTGCCTGTGTCATTAATTTCACCACCAAGCAAAAGTTGGCTGAGCGCGGTGAGTTTTGGCAGAACATTTCTACTCTGGTATTGGAAAGAAAACTTTGCAAGCTTTGTTGTTTTAAAGATTATACCTTTTCAAAGATTATCTAGTGTACTTTAAAAAATCAGTTTAAAGTTTATCCCTGCCGCTTCGCATGAGCTCTTTGTTCCCCGTGACGATCATAATCATTTTCACCCTTTGCTGTTTAAATCACTCGTAGACGAATTTGTGAAAAACTTACTTGCTTTGATCTCCTTGTCTGCATTATAAATATCTCAATATTTATCACAAAAAAAAATCACATCACGATCATTTCAAAATATATTGTGCAGCCAAAGTATGAATGGCCACAACCATGGCAAAAACAGCAGGTTAGCAATGAAATAAATGCTAAATTAAATACCCCCAGTTTGAACAGCAAAACCTTTGCGTAGGAGGAAGTGCAGTGCAACCAAGTCGTTTTTTTAAAAATCAAATGAGGTGGTTTAAATTGTGTTACCTGTCAATTAGTCGGTGCATTCAGAGCTTCTATAGGTATAATAACACAGTGAGATTATGTAAAGTTAACAGGTCCTGGAAGTTAACAGGTTACCAGGCTCCTCTAACAGGTCTTGGTTCCTTGGTTGCCAATCTAAACACAAAACACACATGCTTCTTTGTTACATGGTTAATTCAGAAGTTTTTCTGGAAAATTCCAGGCATACCAATTTCCGTGTAGATGAATTAGAACCGGACTAATCATTGATCCGACTTAAATGGCAAAACAGGACTGCCAAAACAGGAAAAAAGTTTAGAACACAGACGGGACAGCAGCCTTCAGAAATGAAAGGTGGGAACTAAGGGGCGAGGGAGAGCAGCTCTACGCTCTGGAATGCTGAAATTCTGGCTCGGTTTTCCATGGACTGCAGCTCTGACTGCGGATTTCCGCCTCTGCCTGAACTGCGTGTCGTGGCACAAGCAGGGAGGAAACATGACCGCAGGGAGAGAGTTTCGGCCTCGATTTGTTACGCCGGGGGACTATCACGGTCCCAATGCCCGTGCTTGTTCCGCACGCTCAGACTCTAGAAGGAACCTAAACTAAGCAAGAACCCGTCTGACCCTGTCCTTCTGTCTCTTCCCCGTGAGGCTGGCAGCCATTGCTGAACACACCGCGTTTGTGGGTTTGAGGCCAGCATCACCTATTTTGTTTGTTCCTTGGTGTTTATTAGCCCTTCGATTCCCTGTTTCTCCCTGTGTTTAATCTGTCTTCTTTATGGTTACCTGCCCCTGATGTTCTGATTTTCTTGTTTCTTGATTGGTATAAAATGCAGCATTTCTCTGTGTTTCCGTAGTTTCAGGTCTTGTAAGTTCCTAATTAGTTCTGTGTCCTTTAGTGTTAGTTACCTCACCCGTGTCTCGTTGCCCTCAGCCCTTGTTGATCGGTTGTTTTTGATGTTTCACACCTGGCTTTTGTTACTCCTCCTTATCAGGGTATTTAAGTGCCCATCTCTCCATTTCCTCAGTCAGATATCGTTCGCGTTACATGCGCTCGCGTTGCTCTGCTCCTCTCGTTATTACCCCTTTTTTTTTTTTTAAATATATTTTTGTAGTTATGGTTGCCCGCATTTGCTTCTGACCTCATGTGCTTTTTTTGATTCATAGGTTGCCCATTATATTTAGTTTTCTCAATAAACCCTCTGTTGTCTTGACGCCGCAAAGCAGATTGTCACCTTGTTTTCCCGCCGCGGCCATGATACCCCTTTAACATACAGGCCTAAGTATAATTTCATGCTTAATGGAAAAAAATATTTTAGAGGGGAATTCCAGCCTACAATTAACGTTTAATGATTTTTTTTAAATCTGCAGACAATCAGTGTCTTCCTGAGACCTAGCAAATCACTTATGTCCTCTTTAAAGGACATGTTCTGGCTGATAACCCACTGTTGTAAGTTGCTTTGGTGAAAAGCGTCAGGTAGATATAAACTGTAAATGTACTATACATGTTACTCTATTGGGGAGAGTAAGGGGCCTTTAGATGCGGGCGTTTGGCGTTGCCAATTTGTTCTTCCTGTCAAATAAAAATTTTAACCAATATTCAAAACCCCTGCCCCACCCCCCAAGGGATCTACATTTTTTTCATTCGAGAAGGTTAAATAAAACCTGTCGGTGGCAAATCACTGGCCCTTGTTGACTTGCTCGCCCCGCCGCCCCCCAGCACTCACCCGAGCAGAGCCTGCCCTTGTACAGTGGGCAGCTGATGTCGTCACACTGGCAGTACTGGCCGTAGATGTTTCCGTGGCCGCGACTGTAGCAGGAGCACTGGCCGCACACGCAGTCCCCGCGGCCACTGCACACCGGCTCGCCGGGCCTGGGGCTGCAGTCGTCCTGGCTGGTGGCCTTGTACTGGTCCTGGGCGCACTCGCAGTGCGGGCCCAGCCGGCCCGGGGCGCACTGGCAGGCGCCGCACTCGTACGTCCCGTTGCCCTGGCTGCACGCGGGGCTGTCGGGCTGGGCCAGCTTCTGGCAGCCGCAGTCGCACTCGAAGTTCACCGCCACCCGCAGCGCGTCCCTGAACCCGACCGGCTTCAGCGTGAAGGTCTTGGTCTTCTCAGCGGGGCAGCCACGCATCTGCAGCTCCACGCTGAACGACACCTGTCGGGAACGACTGACAATACGTCACGTGGTATTAGGGTTAGGGATGTGCAACTTGACTCTGGTACGATGAATAATGCTAATCAAGTACATTGGGTGATCATTTACATTAGCGGCACCTTCATAGTGCCTTTATAATGCATTCAGAGAGCATTCATAAACCGCATGTAATGATACCTTAACATGTTGACATACCTTCAGCATTAATATATATATTTCTAACAAACATTATATAACAACGACAAACATTAAAATCATGGTGGTTATTAGTGTGTATTAATGTGTACTAAAGCTGTTAAGGTATGTTAATGAATGTTCTATGAATGCATTATAAAGGCATTACAAAGGTGCCTTACCGAATGTACTTTATTAGCATTATTCACTGTACTGTTGTCAATTTGCACATCCCTATATCCCTGATATACATTAATATCACTAATATACATCAATGACAAACATTACATATCATAATAATGAACTTCAAAATCATGTTTGTTATTAATGTATATTAAAACTTAAGGTCTGCTAAGGTACAGTTTAAGCATTAGTGTTCATTCTCACACCCTGTCTGCAGCCTCTTTACGGTAAAACTGTCATGCATGGACGGTCAGTTTGTCTGTCTGCTGGCACATAAGGAACTTGCATCTTTTGCCTTAAAAACCGCTCTCTTGTTTTGCTGGTGGTGGCGCTATTCTTGCGGATCCCCGAGGGGTCCGGGAGGGCGGCAGTACTGACCGTGTCTCCGACGGTGAGGCCGGCGCAGGACTTGAGCCCGGGAAACTGCCCGTTGGTGCAGCTGGCGTTGAAGGAGATGGCCAGCTCCTCCGGAAGGCCCTGCAGCTCCAGCTCCACCTTGGAGCGGATCCTCTGAGGAGGGAGGCAAGCCGATAAGGACGCAGCGCCACAGGCCGCAGACAGGAGGCGCCGATGGGGCGGCATCCACTCATGAGCGCCGATTTAGATGTTACGTGAAACGGCCAATGAAGCGTAGCGTAGGCTCACGGTGCATCAATGTAAGATACGATATACTGTAGGGGTTCCCAGTCCCCGGGCCACAGTACGCCATGGAACATTGAGGGATTGGGGGAAGGGTTAGCTCATTTCAAAAAATAAATGATATAATCTTTAAGGTAGTACTTTCCTACAATATCTGATATGCTCTGATTGCATCTGAAGAAAAAATTCAATGGCTATTTCTAAACTTATGCTGGTTGATGGTCATTAAAAGGTTGGTACTCCTACTACTGGTACTGCTGACCAACCATACGTGGAACCAGAAAAAAGTAAAAGCTTGATTCAATTCAATTCAATTCAATTCAATTCATATAGTGCATTGCCACAACATTACATTGTCTCAAAGCGCTTTACATTATCTCTGCCCAAAGCGGCCAGTGAGCAAGCTAGAGGTGACAGGAGCAAGGAAAACCTCCCTAGAAGGAGGAAACTTTGGGAGGCGCAGGATGGGTGAAAATAAGAATCAATTGGAGTTAAGACACCATGTGTCATAGGGAACATCAAGAGCAGTGGGCCCTCACCGTGTAGGCATTCTTTACAAGGTCGATGATGTTGCTCGAGTCGTCGGACAGTGTTCCCACCACGCTCCCAGGAATGAGGTTACTGTAGTTCTGAGGAGACCATGCAGTGCATTGTTAAGTGATCAAACAAACGGTACTAGTTGCTGGTCTCTTCTTAAACAGGGAGGCACAATCACGTGAGAAGGTTCTAGCAGGAGGAGTCACCTCAAGGCACACGGCAGAAAATTAAGTTAAATTTGCTGACCAAGTCATCTACACTTTCTGCTTTTCCCAGATTAGGAGACATCAAAAGCTTCGACACAAGTTCAGGCACGGGTCCCGCTTGTCGGTAGTCGAGGCACATTGGTACGACTCTGCTGTTGGTTTCGGTCACCTGATTTTCAACCAGAAGTTCTCGTTCAGCCCCCAGCAGCTCAATCAATTGGGACAAGATAAGAGGCTTATGGGAAAACAGCAAGCTCACCTGGTAATGGGCTACAACCGGCGTGGTCACAGCTAAGATCAGGTTGATGTTGTTTTCGGACAGCTTCTCCGTCAGCATGGCCACCGAGGGGTAGTCCTAGTCATGGATATGTTAGGCGCTTACAGCTTGCATATGTCAAGTGGGACGTTTGATGGTTTGCCCTTTGCAGACCTGCCACCGGAGGCCCCTCACCAGTATGGTGGACATGTTGTACTCGTTGTCCAGACCCAAGTGGCAGTGGCCGTCGCTGGGCTGCACCAGGCCTGCTAGGCGCCCATCCAGGGCTGAGTGCGTTTTGTCATCTGTGGTGAAGACCAGCAGGTGAGAAGCCTCTGGTCTCCAGCCAATCTGCTCCTATAACGGCACCATAACGTAATAAAGCTAATAAAGATTCATTGTCGTGTTTCAAATCGAAGTGATACTATACAGTGACACTCCCTGAATGAAAAACAATGTGATTCATTAAATTAGTACAGCACATGAGCATTATGGCGAATGAAACATAATACTACAGCAGTTAGCCAATACATACAACACCCATTCATCCTTCAACTTTCTGTCCCTGCTTATCTAATATAAAGTCACAGTGAGGATAGATCCCGCCATGGAATCATAGGAAATAAGTCAAGGTGACACCATGAATGCGATGCCAGTCCTTCATATAGCACGCCCATGCTACTGGCGACTCAGACATGCAAATTCCCAGTGGTGGCTGAATGAAGCCTCATGAACCGCTTGCTATATTATTTGACCCCACTAGATGGTGCTCTTGGCTTGCTTTGGGGCACGCTTTCAGCTCATTTTTGAACAGAGAGCACCATCTAGTGGGGGTCAGAAAATACAGCAAGTGGTTCATGAATCTTCATCCGGGCATCGCTACAAATTTCCCCAACTGCTGGTTGGACTTTACCAATTTAGTTTAGTTTCGTGCAACGAGTGGGGAAAATCCCCCCCCCCCCGCGCGGGAACAGCGTTGTTTCTTCACGACTGATTGAACTTCACAGACGTCAGTGCATTTCACACGTGTTGCTGGGATGCTGTAAGTCACCTTGCACACCGTAGCCTGGAGAATGGCGTCAAACCCCCCCTCGGGGGAGTCCCTGTTCCTCGACACGTCCTGCTTCTTCACCTCCTCCGCAAAGCGCTGCACCTGGTCCGTTAAGGGGAGGACATGCTTGTACCCAAACTGGGGCAGACAGGTTCTGCCTCTACTGCAATATGGAAGAACAGGTAGACGGGTTAGCCAGGCCAAGTCGTGGCAAAACCTCAGCTTTTCCATCCCTGAGAGCAAGAAGATGCATCCTGTCCCTAAATGTAAGGCTTCAACAATGGATGTCAGACTAAAGGTGGTCATAATGTGGCACATTGAGCAGAATGAGGCCTGAGCTCGTCTCCGCAGAAGGCAGACACTCTAGGCCCCGCATCCCAAGGCACACAGTTAAGCTCATAAGATCACTACAAAATCATATAGCATCTACGCGTAGGCAGGAATAAGATACATCAGGGGGATCAGGAACCAGCTGCAGCACGAGTTGAGGGCCTGCTTGGAGGATACCTTTTATATCTCTAGACCAGTGATTCCCAATCCAGTCCTTGGGGAACCACAGCCAGTCCACATTTTTGCTCCCTCCCAGCTCCCAGGAACAAAAATGTGGATGGTTTGAACTGGGAAACACTGCTCTAGACATCATGCGACCAACTACAGTGCTCACAGAAAGTCTTGGGAAGCCTATCTTAATTCAGCAGAAATATTGCAAGTGTATTGTTTTTTTTAAACAAAAATCATTATTCATTTGTTTAAAAACCAATATACATCACATTACAAACAACCAGCTGTTTTGGGCATAATCGTTTGTCAATGAACGTTTGTTATGAAGCCAATAAATTCGCAACTCTTTTACGGAATTAAGAGAATGTCCCGAGACGTTCTGTCAGCATTAAAGACGGAGAGCGGAAGCCAGAGGAAGGCCAAGCCAGGTCCTCACTGCGAGGGCCTCAGATGCTAACCTGTAGCAGGGGTTCTTCAGGGCTTGCGGGGGAGTCAGGTACATGTAGGGGGAAATGGGCTTGTCCACAAAGGCCCCAAAACCCATCTGCAGGTTGCTGGTGATCTGCCCCATGGATCGGGCCAATTCGTCTCCGAGGACATACAGGGAGTTCAGGTCGTCCTTCATGGAGTAAGAGAGGTCCATCAGATAGTAGAGGTCCACTGGGTAGTCCTCCACCTGGCGTACCGTCACCGTGAAGCGCTTGGAGTCGTCTGCAAGGGGAGGCCATGCAGAACCATGCGTTTCAGTGCAGCCATTTTACGCTGATTATCACCACTACTGCCTTTGCAGCTGAACGCATGTATCTCAAAATCATTATTACATCACTTCCTTGCCTAAATATAGGGGCAACATGGCGGGGGGGGGGGGGGGGTGTGAGTTGGGATGATCTCGGGGGGCCGTGGGGGAACGGCGCGGGGCGTAGTTCGATGGGCCAGCTACGGGTAATTTTAGAGGGGCG
>JAABNY020000120.1:180013-193009 GCA_015164015.2 Brevimyrus niger
GGTGGTGTTACTAAAACCGAGGATAAAAAAACACTGGAGCTATTAGGTCGCCCGTCTTCAAACTACCCGGCGACGCCAAGGCGGACAATCAAAAGTGAAAAGATTTCTTCCTTAAATAACTGACCTGGCGCCAAGTTGCTCCCTCATTTTTTTTTTCTTCCAACAGAAGTGTGATTCATTATTAAACCGTATCTATTCATCCATCTCCCAGCCGCTTATCTGGGAAATGGCCATGGGGGGGGTGCCCGTCCCAGACAGCACAGGGCACATACATACACGCTCACACACAACGGGCCGTGCAGAGACGCCAATCGGCATAATGGGATGTCTTTGAACTGCAGGAGGGCCGGCACCAGACACGAGGGGGACACGCGACAGAGCGGCAGCATAGCTCACGTATCCAACACTGGAGGTGCGAGGCAACAGAGCTACTCAGTGGGCCGCAACGTTAGCTCTAAATCAGCCGTAATGCGACATCATTCTTAGTACCCGTGTCACACTAATTACGCTAAAATTGCGCTAAACGAACGAAATGTGGACGCCTCGAATTACCCCCTTGAAAATCATAATTCGGACTTTTAACAATATATAAATTATTACTGGGTAATGTTTGTAGAAATTACACCGAAGAAGCATAAATTCAGCTAGGACTGATCGGGAGGGGGGCAGGGCAGCAACAAGTGCAGACGCTTTGACTGAGTGACTCGCGCAGATGCGCGGGCGCGAACAGCGCAGCTCACTTACTAAAGACATACGTCTGCTACATATGCAGCTCAGATTTCCTCTTAATAAATATGTTTGCGACTGACGGTGCATAACACAGGCTGAAATTCAGGCAGAACCCGGGAGAAATGATCATTTCCATTGCCAGGCCGTCAATAAACAAGAAACTGTTCTTAGTGACTTGCCTGGAAAAATAAAGGTCAAATAAAAATACAGTAATAAATGTATAAAATTTCATTGTTTGTGTCTTATAACTACTGATCGTACTCAACGGGAAATTAATCTGAGGACAGACCCACATAACCCATAATTACGGAGTACAGTATAACGCAATCAAAGCAGATCACCCAATCAAAATTTATCTGTAGAGCAATCAAAACGTCATCCGCACTCATTGCACTAACCAGCCTCCGTCTGAACGTTCCAGAAAATTCACTGCGTTGTCACGGGAATGATTGATCGAACTATCTGGGGAGCTTATAAATCATAACCATTTAATACATATCAAGTTTCTTTTGCATATTATTATCCAGCAGTTTTGTTTTCCTTTCTACCATTAAGAACCACGCTATAAAAATATCGAAAAGGTCAAGTGCCTCGGATTCATAAGATTTTTGAGTATTTTCCTTCCTTTATTTATATAATTTGTATGGCTCGCATTCAACCGGTGCAGCTAAAGATTTATCTTAGTAACGTGGCTTAATTCAGCGGAGGTGATCAGGTTAATGCGATTTGCCAAAACTCATGATCAGCGCGGAATACGTGTATTGTACAGCAGATAGTTAGACTTGGGGGGGGGGGGGTGCATTGCTGTCAGACCGGCTTTTCCTGACTCCCTCGAAAGGTGTGCGATTATCAGCCCACGACTCTCGTTTTCAGCTGATCGTCTTTTGTGCTCCAGTCTCCTCACACGCCGACAACCGCGATCCGTCCGTGTTCACCCGCGTCACATTGATTAATTACAGAGCTTAAAGTGCCGTTATGTGGGAGAGGAGAAGGGGGGGATGAGAGTCCGCGGATGGTGGGCGAAAGGGATGCAGGAAGAAAGGAGGACAGGAGCGAGACAAGGAGAGCTCACCAGGGGCATGCTGTAATTAGCGTGGACTGCACAGTTAAAGGACAGGTCCGAGTTGCGCCTAATACCATTACGTCAGAAAGGAACACGGTGCTTTCCAGGCACAACTTCAAATGTATTTCTTATTATTCTGTGATTTTTTTCCGTCTTATATCCCGTTAATGAAAGTGATTCATTGTCATTGGCAAAACACCACAGCAAAATATGTCATCTGCATTTAATCCATATGTGATAAAGCAGTGAACAGCTATTATGCAGCACCCAGGGGGCAGTGCAAGAGGGGCAGCGTCTTGCTGCTATGGGATTCAAACCAACAACCTTTCAATAACAAGCCCGCTTCCCTAACCATTAGGCCTCCACGTAAAGAACAACCCGCCTACTTTCCCATCCAGGTGATTGGGGAGTGGGGGTGTAATGGCGCGAGACAGCAAGGGTAAACAAAAACAAAAAAATTGTGCAGTAATAAACCCCTCAAAAGTCAGGCTTCCCTCGGTTGTCACTTCAAATCTCACGGCCGACATATGAATGAGGTACACCCAGGGGTCATTTACAGCGTTTCTCCAGAAGGCAGTTTTTTAAATAAAATATTTATAGATTCAGATATTATAACATCAACTGACTTTATACGCGCTGATCCTCCAAGCACATTTTAATATCCACAGTAGTTAAGCACTGATAATCTATACTTGTTAACCCTCATTATTGCCTAGGCTATGTGACGCTCAAGGGAAAGCGCGTAGGACACTTCTCACGACAATCTTAATTGGATAAGAAGACTCAGTTGGCAGAGTTATGTCCGTTTTGGTTGGTTTCCATTTACCAGAGGAAAACCAACAAGCCTATGTGGCCGTGATCGGGCGTCTAGGAGACTTTAATTACCTGTTTGTACTCTGGCTCTATGGCAACCTGACAGAAAGGTACCAGCTTTAAGCTTCGCGTATCTCACCGAAAAAGACCGTTTTCATTTCACTGTTATTTACATATAATGGCGTGGATTGACGGCACATACTCGCAAATCCAGCCATGCTACCAAGACACTCAGAACGTGCAGATTATTCAGCAACCCGTAAGTAAATTTCCTCGCTGTAACAAATGTCTCAGTGTTCATCCGATTACGGGGAATGGAGGGCGTAACTAATGCAATATGATGTCATGGTAAAACGCGTTATTTTTCAACACTCAGTTTATTTAAGAAGCATGGATATTTAATGGCATGATAATAAAATAAACTGTGTTTTCACTGTGGTACATTAAAAGTGTAGAGTAATATTTCAATATTGTGAAACAGCCTCATTTAGAATAGCTGTGCTCAACACTGAACCTACCCCTGGGTCGCAACCCAAATCTGGGTCGCGGCAAGTTCTGAAATGGTCGCAAGGCAGAGTTCAAAATGTAAGCATTTTAAAACCAGCAAGATCCTATGCTGATACAGGCTCAGATTCCCCAATCCTAGAATTAACCTATATAAACTGGTCTTGGGTCCGTACGCGCAAAACTAGCGAACACTTATCCAATCCAAGAACCAGACGCTAAATTTAACGTTCACTGGCACAATCAGATTTGTGCGACAGGCATCGATTAATTGCAGACTTCACGGTGTGCTTGAACACAGCGTTAATGCAAACCTAATACTTGATATTGGAATCGTGACTGAGCTGGCATGGTGACAATCGATAGTCGGCTGATAACCACCATTTTAGAGGTTCAGACTTTGTAAAAGTGCGGCATTCAGCTCTTGCCAGGGATTTCCTTGTTTGTTGCCCCATAGGCTCCTCAACAGCCCGCTACGATCGTCCAGCAGATTCAGCCAACTGTGCCATATCCGTCTCAGCTCATTCGCCGGGCACATGTCAAAGAAGGTACGGGGGTGTACCCTGCCCCTCTAACACAACCGGTGTCCGGGTCTTGTCCTGCAGACAGTGCAGAGCGAAATATCAGCAATACATCAACAGCACCCGCGGTGTCCTGACCTGTGATTGATTCAGTCTCCTTAAATCTCATCCTTGTCAATAATTCAGCAAACTGTGGCCGCCCAGAGGCTGTTAGAGCATGGATTCCCCTCCAGCCTGCCCTTCAGATATGCTTAATAGGAAATGCAAACCCTAATTCACATTTACATTGGATTCATTTACCGAATTCACCTAATTCTTATGTCACATAATCATGCTGAAAAGAAATGGGGGAACTAGTTTAAATAAGAAATAGTACCAGATTAGTTGTTACCCATCCTGGAGGTGTGTTAATTGTAATATAGTAATATAATTGTAATTATAATATGGACCAGTGCCACAGCTGGGTTTTTTTTTACAAGTGAAGAGTAAACACTGTAGAAAGCATTTAAATGGATGCCAAACAGCAGTGCAAAGAACCTGCATTAGTCAGAACAGAAGAGCGGGAGCCTCATTAAAATCACAGCAGGGGGGGCCAATCTTACCCGCAAAGGGCCGGCGCGTGTGCAGGTTTTTGGGATGACCTGTAAGTCGGCTGTTCAAACCCAGGTGTGAGGAGTCTTTCAGCCAATCAGTCCTCTAATTAGCGATCTAATTAGGGAGTTGCAGCGAAAAACCCGCCACACACAACCGGCCCTTTGCGGATAAGATTGCCCCCCCCCTGCTCCACAGCATAGGCCCCATAGCTGGTGTGGTGGCTTTGTGCGTGAGCTCTGGTACCCTGCTAATCCGAACACTCTGTGACCAGATCTGGTGGAACTGATGATGATCCAAAACGCCCAGATGCACCAGGTGATTATGAGCAACATGACCATGTCTGCACTGAGCTCCTTTGGCTACCGTCAGGCTCCTCCGGCTACAGAGGTATTGATCAGTCAGTAAGGGTCATATTACATCTGCAATTCTCTGATTCTCGGGGAGCGCAGCTGTTCCTGCTGTACCAGTCGAAAGTTTTTTCACACTGAGATTTTCTGCGTCTGCATGTTACTAAGAACACAGTAACTCCTTGCTAACAAACAAATTAACAGGATGTTCATCATTTGAGTACCATTATTAGCAAGAAAATGGCATATCTTTGATTCATCAAAGTAACTTCTTCTACCAGTTATAACAGCAGGGAAAATTCGAGGCATTATTTCTGTAAGGGACATTAAATACAGCTCTGTTTCATGGGATATAACAGTTGACTAGAGCATTTAAAATTAAAATACAGCCTAGAATTGGACTCTGCCACACAAAGAAGGGAATCGGATGTCAGACATACTGTTCCATACTCTTTAAATGTTATAAAGGAGACTCGTTTCATTTGACTTATACTTTCCTTCATAAGTTGATCATTGGATCAACAAGAATAAAAACCTGCAGTTTATGAAGTGGTACAAATCTGTGGTGTGCGTTTTTTTTTTTTTTTTTGCTGGCAGTGTAGATTCAGTCCTAGATTCTCTAAGACTCCAAATCCGAGCTGAACGGTTTGCCAGTACAATTTGTTTTTTCTAATAGGTAGAGAACGACAAACATGTTTTGGTTCTCCTGGCGTAGTCCAGTGACCTCCATCATCGATCCCTTTAGATTAACAGCTCCTTAAATAGGGGCCTATGTAGCCTCTCCTTTATTGGCTTTGTAAATATTGCTTAATGAGGAATTGAATGCTCAGTCGGTGACTCAAATTATAGCTCAAAGCATCATAGGATCTGCATGCCCCACTTCCTAATACAGCCACAGCATCCTCTCTGTGCTCCTGTGCTCAGCCTAATATGCACCCTGTGACCGTGGAGGACCAGAGCCCCGAGACCCGCCATCATTACTATCCATCAGTCCCGTTCTGCCTCAGCTCTCCCTGGATGATCCCGCCTCAGCCCCGGCCCGGAATCGCGTACCAGGCCTGCAGCAACCACCAGTCACCGGCCGTCACTTCCCTCGGAGATAGGTGTGACGCGCACAGACTCGAATTTCTGTCCGCGCGGAAATAAATACAACATATTGATTCCGCACACTCGTCATGCTACCAAAGTCAGCAATACCGGCTGCGGCAGGCCGGGAAACCGGTCAGCGCAGGGGACCGGCTCCGGTGAGGAACTCTCGCGCTAGTGTGCAGTTCCTCTTCCGTCTTTCCGCACTTTACTGGCTCCCTTTTTGAGTGCCGTCCGAGGGCCAGCTGAGGTCAGCACACGGTAATCCTTGACGCCACCGCATGCCGGGGAACGGCGCTGACGCCCAACAGCCATGCCGTTACATCGCCGCGCACGGGACATTGAAAAGACGTGTAGAAAGTTCTAAAAAAGAAAAAGGGGGACTGCATACTCCGCCTTGAGAGAATAAGGAGAGGCTAACAGGTGCTCAATGTGTGGGTATGACAGTTATGCGATCTCTTCCAGGAGGGCTATCCCATCTCCATCTCCACCCACGCCCAAAGCATTGTGGACTGAGGGGTCTGGCTGCCTTCATCCAGCAGGTAACCATCAAGACCCCAAAACAGATTAAGAATAGATTCTCTGACTTGCTTATAACAACCTAACCGCATTCATCCAAACCATAAACACCCTGCCCCTTTATCCACAACCATGGGTGAACCTTTTAACACCCATGTCTCTCAACCCAGCCCTGTAACAGGTACTTGGTGTGTTTCATTGTTTGGTCATGGTGTGGCGGGAGCTGGGTGAGAGCAGACGTGTGAAGCGCTGGTGGTCCCCGAGGACGGGGCCGTGAAACACTGCCCTACAGTATCTCGTTGGACGTGGTCTCTCCGGGGGCCAGTTTCACAAAGCAGGATTACTTGCTTGGCCAGATAACTTGCCAGATTTAAGGTAGCCTGGGCTAAATGTAACTCGATGAAAATAAGGTCTATTTAGCCCAGACTACCTTAAATCCCTCAAGTCATCTGGCTAAGCAAGTAATCCCGCTTTGTGAAACTTGCCGGCTCCCGACGACCAATCCAAACTCGTTCTCCATGACGCCGCACAGCTGCCCAGAGCTTCCGCTGACACTGTCGTCACATCGACGCTCGTCCTTTGGAGCCTCATGTCATTCGCATGTCATCCGGAAAATCACTCCCCAGATTATCGTGAATTTCTTTGCGCTGATTTTGTATCGCTTGCGCCTGAGCTACCATGACACTGACAAACAAACCGCGGAGATGAAATTGAACACCGATTTTCAGGAGGCTATTTTTTTTCCCCTCCCGGTATCCTGCGCTGACAGCGCTGTTTACGTTAATCGGCATTTATAAAGACACGTGTCGATGGTGCGGCACTTTTATCTCGTTTGCCATGGTTTAATGATGGACTCCTCTAGTGCCTTCTGGGTAAAACGCACCCGGTGGGGACAGAGCAGTTCAGTGAGCGTCCCCATCGCCTAGTATAAAACACTACATTACTTCATTTGGCAGAAGCTTTCGTCCGAAGCGACATAGAAGGGAGGCAAGACAATACATCACAGGCATTCAGCTGTCAGCAGAGCCAACTAGGCAGAAAAATCGTTGGGCAGAGTTTCCAGTGAATGACCAGTAACACGTGTAAGTTAGCTAAAGACAATGAAACATAAGGGCAGGGCTATACGAATCAAGCACCGTGAGGATTAAGCCCTTACCAGACAACTGTAAAATACAACAACTCCCCGAAGGAGCCTAATCAGCAATTGATGATCGGGTAGGATGGGCTAACTGAGGCGATCGCAGAAAAGACAGGGCATGGATTTTTTTTTTTGGTAGAACTGTGGGCAGCTGTGAAACGCCCTTTTGTTTCCGCCCCAAGTCAGCGTGTCGCAACACTGCGGAGGGAACCGTGCGACAGAAGCGGATCCGTCTTCGCAGGTGCGGAGGTCGAGCGCGCAAGCGGCGAGATGTGCAAGAAGGAAATCGCTCTGAAGTTCCGCACAGCTCTCCATATGTACAGTTGTGCTATGCCTTTTTATAGTTATAGCCGTGTTTATAATGCTTTACGAATGCATTATGAACGTACCTATAATGCGTTGCCCAGATTTCAAATAAACAGAAAGATTTGCATGGCTTCTAAAATATTGATTTTAACGAAAATGAAAATTACATCTAACATTTGTTCCTTACATTTTCTGTCAACACTACTAAAAAAAAAAATCAGCCAATACCGCAAAAATAAAGAATATATACCCAGCACTAACTACATCAAATAAAAAAATTACTGAAGAAATGCTAAGTAGGGAGTGTGTGTCCATGTGCAATGTGTGTCTTTTTGTTGGATCACTGTGTTCTCCATATTTGCCCAAGTGGTTGTCTGTCTACCAAATTGAATGTATATGCTACAGTATCATTCTGTTCCATGATGCATTTTTTTGGTACAGTAACAAGTGTCTGCACAGGGGAAACTGGCAACAACTTCCGCTGTCTGTCCATCAAAAAGCACAGTTTGCATGATTATGACCATTAATTTAGTCTTTTGGTGTCCTGTAAATTTTTCACAACCTAATTGCCTACCTAATATTTCATGATAAAAACTAAACTAAGGTAGTGAGTGTTAGATCTCATTGAGGCTGATTACATCACTATTCAATAAGGACTAACTTTAACCAAAGATCTTTCATCAAAGGGTTCATGAATGAAGGTGCGGCTGTGCAACAGGCGTTTGTTAGCCAGCTATATAACATAAGAAATTTACGAACCGGATGAGCTGCTTTGTGGGGAATTTAACTAATAGCTCAAAGTTGTTATAATTTTATCTAGCGCTGATTTAAAGGGAGCCACTAACAGGAAGACTATTCCATACTCTAACTACACTAACTATACGTAAATACGTGCTTTCTCAAATCCAGTTTAAAATGTTCTCACGCTAATATCTACAAGTTTTTATATTTGAAGTAATATTGAAGTACATCTAACATGAATGTAGATTAAACAAGTGTAGCGTACTGGACCGGCACCGAGCAAAATACAGAATTAAATTCCGTCTAATAAAACATGAATGACCCGGTGGGGCCGGCGGCAAGTACTTTATTTCAAGTGACTGATTGCGGTCACATTAGCTTACCCGTAGACTTTTCCTCAGGTTTCGACTCAAACATTTCGATGTTTGCAGCATTTACACTGTACAGTAATATTAGAGCCCCCTTTTCTGAATTCCGAATGAAATTACTTTCAAACTCCCAGCACCTCCGCAGACACTTACAATCCGCACTCGGGCTGATTAAAGCCACACGCTTTGATTTGATTGACAGACAAGAGTCGCCGCAGAGAACCAATCAATGACAACGGATTTGTCCCAGAGGCTTTGCGGAACCACGTTGTCTTGGAAAAAGGCGGCGTCTCTGCCCGGCGAAAAGCTGCAAAGCAACAAAATGAATGCTATGTTCTACACTTAAACTTTTTTTTTTTAATCGAAATAAATATATTGGCTCGCAGACACATGCAAATAGCCCGGCTTCCACGTTTTGACAGCCAGGGTTCCCCGGTTCCTGTTGCTTGGTCCTCGGATCATTATGAAGCCCCGCCGTTTATCCCCAAATGCCCTTCGTGCAGCCAGGGAGCAGGGGCTTACATGTGTACCAGGGTGCCCTACAGGCACTTCGGGCATCCACGGGCTGCCATATTTCTTGTCTGGAGACCTGTTGGTGAAGACAACATTCACTTCGATGGGAGTGTTACATGCAGGGGGGTCAGGGAATTCTGGGTAGTGAAACCTCAGACCAGATTGAAAAAAATTAAACTGGGTTTTAAAAAATAAAAATATGGCGCTTGCTTTGCATTCTAAGCGCATGCATGACGCAGACTTTGGTGTAGAACTTCATTATCCATCTGACTTGAGAGAAACTCTCCTTAAAACCTACATCTGGAGCCTGATTAAGGTCCGACAGCGGGAAAGTAAACTATGGAATCAGCTGCAACTCCAAGAGTAATAATATGAAGTTATATGATAATACGAGATTTATGGAAGTTATTACATGGGCTGTTTGTAAAACGTCGTCCGTCTCATTCAATCTTATGAATTGCGTCATATTAATGACGTAACTCTGACGAAAATTTAGCCGGCCGCTTATTGTGCGGTATATTGATCATCTGTCATCTTTTCCTGGCCAAGCTACTCGGATACGTCGCAGACGTCCTGATCATTTGCGAGGGTACCTGCCTGTTGCTGCAAGGGTGTGCTGTGTGAAGGATATGACCCTTCATATGTGTCAGTTGTGTCCTTTGGTTTTGAGGGCATGGAGGACGCATGGGGCACAAGGCAGCAGCGCACCCTGGAGGAGGTGCAGGGAACATACATGTTCCTTAAAGGCAATTTAGAGTCAAACCCTGACAGCATTAGGCAGCAACAACACTACACACTGACTCACTCTCTTGAATGTGTCCAATTTGTGTAAATGTTAAAATTTCAATAGCAGAGTAGGGTAATTTCAACAATTGTTTATTGTTAGAATAATTTATTACAGCTGGTGAATTTATTAAATTTCCATATAACTGAATTAGTGAAGTACAAAAGTGACTACAAAAAGTAGTTTTTTTTCCTGCTATGCTTTTTAAATAAACCTTTTTCTGAGCTCTACACTCAACGAAGGATGTATTTGGACAGCTTGCCCAAACTCTGAATATTGTACGGCATGAAAGAAATTGTATCAAAGCCTGGAAAAAACATGAGAGAGAGAGAGAGAGAGAGGGAGAGAGAGGGGGGGGGGTCGCTGAAGCCAAAGGCTGTGTTTCCATGGAATATTCTCTTGAATTTCATTAGCTTTTCTTCAGAATGTGCCTCAGGAACTGTGTTGTCTGTCCCCGGGGTCATGCAAACTCTACCTAGTTAATGAGCAAGATGCAGGCTGAATTTATACAGGGAAACTGTGAAATCATCAGTCAGGCGAGCATTTGTTCGGTTTTACAGCAGCACTCAGAACCTTGTTTATTATGAACCCAGCACCATATTCTGAGAAGGAACTGTACGCAATTTAAAAAAAAACACAAGAGCCAATGATTATAAACAGTCAGGGGCAAATTTGTTGATTAGGGGCTCTACTTAAATAAAAATATTATTTTGCTGCCCCAGTGTAGTCACTGTTTGTGGCCAACAGGGGGCGCCACACACGTGCGGGGTTCGAGTGGTGGTAAACATAGCAGTTTTACACAGCTTTTCCACTCATTCCCCACAGAATGCGAGCTCGACAACCACTGGCCACTAGGTGGCAGGCATGCGATGAGGATGCCGTGTGTGGCTTCGCACCCTCCTACATTTGGGGGAATCAATCCAATGTGAGCACGACCACCAATCAGGGTAGCACCGGTGCCCGTGTCTGTCGGTCTCTCTGTGGGATACAGTGTATTCCTGTTTCTGATTGGGCATCGTTACACTGAGTGCGTTTGTGGCGGCGCGGCCTGGCGGACAGAGGCGGTTGGCTCAGCGCGCTTCCTTGGTCACATGTCGATTACACAAGCACCTCAAACAGAGAAAGGAATCTTCATTTTCGCTAATAGACTTTGATATCAAGAAGCAGACGGGAGAGCAAGGCACCGCCCCCCCCCCCGGGTGCTGAATTAGCTGCCCCCCCATTATGTTACATATGGATTAAATGCAGAGGGTACATTTCATTGTTGTGTGCTGTGGTGCGTCAACACTGACCACTGATCCCTAAATTCTATTTGAAAGCAACCAATAGTTAGAAAGCTGCAAAAATTCCAGGTGCCCAATCCGGCTTTAATTTATCAACAGTGGAAATCCGCAGTAAAGGAACAAACGAAGACACCTTCAGTTTTTTAGGCCGCAGGCAATTGGTGGCTTTGCTAAAAACCTAGTTTTTAAAACTCTTGGATTGTCCACACCTGTTCCTCTTTGGGTCAGAAAGGGCTTAAAGGCTCACTGCCCCAGTTCTTGGGGATACAAAGGCACAGAAGAGGGGGGAGCAGTGGTGTGGGACATTAGAGAGACGGACTTGACCCTCAAGTGTGGGATGGGCTTGGAGGAAAAGCCACTGATGTCAGACTTCATTCTGGAACAATACCTGCCCTCATTCCGGAGCAATATACACAAACATTCTGTCAATCAGTCGGTTCCGTCCTTGCCAAGGCAAATGCACGTGGGCTTTTCTCGCCCCTCAGGACCGCGTTCGCATATAGTTTGTTTTAGAGAATGTAGCCATATGGCTAGAGACTGCGATGATGATGCAAGTACCGGCACCGTCTTGACTTGTTGAGCCGAAAACAGCGACCTGTAGAATGCTTAAGGCAGTAGTCTTTTACACTGGCATCCAAATCACGGCCCCCTTGGGTCCTTGATGTTATTCCAGGGTCACCAAACGAACAGAAGGCAGCGATGAAAAGTGTTCAGACCAGCGCCGCTTACCCAGCTCCCCTGAGCCGGGTTCCCGGCGGGCAGTGGCCGCTCCCGTGGGCCTCCATCGGGCCCAAAACCGCTCCAGAGAGCCCCAGCGCACATGGCGGGGCGTGTGGGGAACGGGAATCGGGCAGATGGTTAGTGCAATTTACGTATTTCGCACAACAGGACAGCCCCCTCAGTTGGACTTAGGAAGCGCTGGACGTGCCGACGGAAGACGGAGGGGAGGAAAGAAGCGGTACCAAGAAATGCGATCGTCCCCCAAGATATCGCTGGCAAGAGAAACGAGGGAAAGATGGAAGTTGGCCGCCGCAACATCCGCTGAAGAAAAACTCCGAAATAACACCAAAGAAGTCGTTAACAGTCAAAGCTTTGGTTGAATATAGAAACAGAATCACGTCGGATAACTGAAGGCCGATGAAATAAAGCTCACGACTCAATCTCAAGCCTGTATTTAACTGAGATAATTACGGCAGATCAGCTCGGTATAAATAGTTGCATTGAAGGTTGAGATGTTCTGCACGGAGCTGGATTCGGTTAAGATAAATCCCTCTCCTTGACTTCTGTAAAACAGATGATATATTTACTTGTGCTTTCAGCTAGCAGAGGGGTTTTAGTGGAGGTTTAATGCCTCCCATGAGCCCTCTTGGATCAGTGAATGAAAGATAAATAAATACCCCCCAGTTCCAATCGGAGCCCGAAGGGTCTGGCCCAAGTTAGGATTAAGTGGTAGATGGGCTGCTGCACACACGTCCAAGTCCCTTCACCCCCCCCCCCCCCCCCCCCCCCCCTCGCCGGCAACAGTATGGGCAGGAAGACTGCAGCTCAGGGGATGCTGGCCTGGCCGGTGGCTTGAGTTGTTTTGGGCTGCGGGCCGGACAGGCCGGACGGGCTGGGCAGCCTTCACAGGAGCCAGAGGCACAGTAAGAGTAGATGATGATGGTTCCGTGTCGGAGTTTTAGTTCCC
>JAABNY020000120.1:193051-207287 GCA_015164015.2 Brevimyrus niger
GTTTCAGGGGGGGGTTGGGTGAGGACAAAATGTTCTTGGCAATCAGCCTCACTGACAGCGTACATGAAAGAAACTTAAACAGAAAGAGGGATGAATGTCACGGAACTTTCTGGGCTGAGCGGCTGAAATTTTTTTTTTTTTTTTTTCCCCCGGTCTCCCATGGCAACCGTCTCACATGGATTCCATATTGTTTACCACTTATACGTATTTCAGATTTCTACATGCCTGCGGTTTTTCCATTTTATGGTAGAATTTAGTAGGATGGCGATCTGTCAGTCCCGCTCGATGTTGGCTTCTATATCTTGGGGATGGACGTTAGTCGTGTATGATGCCTGCCACTTGGAGGTAAGATTGGTGGATCGGGAGCGGCCGTGAGTGGGCGGAGTCCTGGATCAAGGGCTGATCCCCGCCAATGATGGATGGGAGTATTGCAGTTGCATCAAAACAGAAACAATGCAACTAAAAACTCACTCAGCCGCTGACTTTAAGCTCCAGTCTGTCTGGACACGTCTTTCACTGGGTAGACAGTCCCTTTCTGTCTTTTCCTCAGATCTCTTTTCAGAGGTATTTACTCGCTCTCTGCCTTTGCAGACGGAGTTTTAGGGGTAACAGCAGCACAGCTTAACACCTGACTGGCTTGTTTTTCCAAAGCCCACACGTCACAACAGACACCCCCCCCCCACCCGGTCTGAAGCATCACATCACTGAACGCCAACAGACAAGAACAAGTACTGCTGCAGCAGCCTGTGCCAAACGTGAAGCGGGCGGACGACAATCGCAGCCTGGGTTTCTGATGTTCGAAAAAAAGACACCCCCCCCCCCCCAGATGCAGATCTGGGCAGCAGAGATAGTCCGGGAGCGGACACACAAGTCAGTTTGAGGTATTATCGAAGGTCGAAGGAAGTTTGCACGAACAAATGTCGGCCGTATTCAGAGTGATGCAGGAAGCTGCAAACTCCACTGTGGGAAGCTGCGTGTGGAAGGCAAACCGTTAGATGTGAGGGGCGCTGCACTTCCAGGCTGTATAACCAGAATTCACTGAAGAACCACATCAGAAGGTCTGGCTGTGTTTCGGAGTATTGTGTCATGCGTGGCCACAGGGCTGGACCAACTTCATCACATTTACAAGCCTTCTGGAAGCCGTAGTAACCCGATTCTCTTAAGAGATATTCAATGGAACTTTAATAGAACTAGTTTCTGGTTTGTAGAAAGGTGGACAGTGAGTTCAAACACATCAAATTCTTCTCAGAATCGTAGTTTACTCTCTGTGTCCTTGGAAGCTACCAGGTAGACGTTAAGACTCCAGTTAGACTGAAGGACATCAGAGGCAGAAAGTTCAGGCCAGAAAGTACAAATCAAGACCAGGGTTTTGTTTCAAGTAACCAAGAGTGACAGTCAAACAATACTCTCAGTTTGTTGAATCAAAACCCTGGTCTGGATTTGTACTTTCCAGCCTGAACTTTCCACCTCTGCTGAACACAGACAGTATGGAAAACACAGATTAACAGGCATATCAGGAGAGAGCAAAGACAAAGCACAGCCAGGGCTGTGTGTGTTTCTGTAACTTTATTGTAAAAAATAACAATATGAACACAAGCTATTGTAAACAGGCCGACAGGAGGGCAAAGCTCATTAGCGTCTCGCTAGCGACCTCGCTAGGTCCAAATCGAAAACCTCTCCAAAAACCCGAGGCAGAGATGAAATCGTAACCACGGCGACCATCCTCCACAGTAGACCGTTTATTCTTCCTTGGCTAAGAGCCCTCGTCTTCATTACGAACTTGCAAGCCACATTTTCCCTGGAAGCACCACACGGTAGCACTGGGCTCAGAGGTGAGAAAAACGAACAAGGCTGGAGACGGACCAGCCTGCGCTGCAAAGCCGAGGCCCGACACCCAAGGTGTGGCGGTAACTACCTTTCTGTGAGCCCCTACAGTCACCCTCATATGTGTATCACCTCCGTGGGATTTCACAGGACATCACACTCTTGGATTCTATCATCTTAGCCTCCTCGTATGGGGTCTTGAAGGCCCTTCACACAGAAATCTCCTACTTCCTGTAGCCACATTCCGGAGTCCACCGATCGCCGCTCCCAGTAAACATCGCCGGTTCTGCTCCCAGCAGCCGTGCTACACCGATCCTTCGACTCTGCACTCCGCAGTGGAGGAGGGTCGACGATCCTCACTGTCACTCATGCCGATGACGGCCGGCTCCCTAACCCCATCCGATATTCCTCAGGCGTGCAAACAGATCTCCGACTGTCATCTACTGCCGTCGCTACTCAGATTTAAGGGGGTGACCTGAAGTCCAATCGCCCAAACCATGCGGGAGAGCTAAACAGTTTGGGATGTTTAAGATGCAAAAAAAAAAAATACCCACGGAATATATAAATATAATTGTGATCTCCATATGCTTCTATTTCGAATGGAATTCCTATATAAACTACTTCCGTTTTCAGGCAACACCTTCCACCTCTCCCCCGATGTTTTTCCGTCACCCTCTCCACCTTTTTCCCCTCTTCCTCTCTCTCCCCGTCTTCACCCCCTCTGGGCTTCCTGCGACATGGAGCGGCCCAGAGCCCTGGCCGCTTTGGTGAAGTCCATGCGCATGGGCTGCACTGGCGGCAGGTCCTTGGTGATGTCGCACACCTCCCTCTTGGCGGGGCAGGAGCCGTCGGGGACGGGGAAGGCGCGCAGGTCCTCCGGGGTGTGGGGGGCGCCGCGGCCGAGCCGGACGCCCAGCTCTGCGGGGGTGAAGATGGGCAGGGGCAGGGTGTTCCTGTAGGGCAGCTGCCGGTGCTCTCGCAGCCCCCGCTCCAGGGTGCCCAGGCGAATCACCCCCGAGGGGCACGCCTGCACCAACCGCCTCGCCTCCCACTGGCAGGAGTAGGACTCGCGCCGATCCTTGTCCACCTCGTGTACGGTTTGCCTGTAAGGATCAGCGTGTCGTGTTAGATCATCGATGACTCGATGCCGAGTTTATAAGCCTCCCGTCCTTCCATCAGCATTTTTCAGGGGCGCGTCAATTAGCCACCGGACCTCCGGACGACGATTAAAGACTTAAACACAGCAAAAGCAAAAAAGGTGGATGATTTCAGGTCCAGAAAGTACATGGACATGGGGGAAGGAACAAACGGTGGGTAAAGACCACAGCTCTCCTCTAGTGCGCTTGAGATATCTACGCTAAGACTAGAAGCTTGTGAGCAGAAGCAGCCTCAATCACACTCAGCCGGTGAAATGTCGCGCTAATGACCACAAGCTAACGGGTCGCAATCCCACACTCACCCGTCTTCCGGCCGCGTCTTCAGCTCCACGCTGTTCCAGTCGGCGCTGTGGCTCTCCTTGCGTGTCGGGTTTCCGTCCC
The DNA here is from genome assembly GCA_015164015.2 of Brevimyrus niger. Classification (NCBI taxonomy): domain Eukaryota; kingdom Metazoa; phylum Chordata; class Actinopteri; order Osteoglossiformes; family Mormyridae; genus Brevimyrus; species Brevimyrus niger. Next base: position 196,414 of record JAABNY020000120.1, read on the forward strand.
GCACGCTGCAGGCCAGTCTGGCCCCCGCCACGTTTCCCCCCTGCTTCACCAGCATGGTACGGCCCTGCATCCCGGCGCTCTGCACTGCGGTCCGGCTCAACGTCTACGGATGATGTCTGGGTCTCTCGCTGCCTGTCCCCCCTGGGGTGTCTCCCTCGCGGTTTTTTTTTCTCTCTGTGGTGGGAGGGGGGGGGTGGTGTTCGGTGCCTGCTGGTGGCTTGCTCTGCTTGTGAGCTTGGCTGTCTACTGAGGGGGTGTCTCCGTTCGGCTTTTATAGACGCTCGGCTACTATTTCCAATCGATGGCCTCACTCCGCACCGTCCCTGACAAGACACTTGACACCGGGGCACTGGACGCGATGCCGGGGGAGGGAGAGGGGGGCGGCCACAGTACAGCTGAGTTTGCTGATAGTCCAACAATGCAACCCCCGGCCATCCCCTTTAATCCTTCCAGGATAAAATGGGCAACAGTAATTCCTCTGAAATCACACACACACACACACACACAATGGGGTACAGACACATGTTCTGTAAGTGGGGACGGGCCCTCTCAAACACCACACACGGCCATCTGTATGGCACGTTAATGACAATGGCGGGGAGGCAGCCTCTGATAATGGGGGCGGCACGCGGCAGCTGAGAGCTTTTGGAAGGACGCTGAAGGGCGCCGATGCCCAGGGCTTAGCCGATAGCACTGGGCGTCACACTCGAACACAGGCAGGAACTAAGTGCACATACCGACGCTAGACCAGAAAGGCGAAATGTCATGTGATCTTACTCGCTTTTGTTAAGTTTTGCCTAGTTTAGTCCAACGGTAGGTGCGGTGTGGTGATTGACAAGCAAAGAAAATTCAGTGCGATTCAGTTTTATTTGTATAGCGCACTTTAACCACCTTACATTGTCTCAAAGCGCTTTACCTACGTTATCTCTGCCCAAAGCACCCAGAGGGCAAGCCAGAGGTGACAGGGGCGAGGAAAAACTTCTTAGTAGGGAAAAACCTTGGGAGGAACCAGATGCAGTGGGTGAGCCCGTCCTCCAGAAAGGCGAATAAAGAAAATGACAAAACTCCGATTTACTTAGTCCAGATTTAAGTTCGCGCGTAAACGCGAAGGTCAGACAGGTGATGGCGCTGTTTCCACCGGCTCGATGAACGGTGGTACGCCAGCGGGGCAGGCAGGAGAGGCCAAAATTAAACGATTCAAAAAGAAACAAAAAAAGGTTTGTAGCACACCGTGCTATGTGTTATTTTTGAACGCTACATATCTGCAGTCAGTAGAGAGTGCAGATCCAGGCACGGAAAGTTTCGATTAATTAATCTCTTTCTCTCACACACACCCACACATTCTCAATGGGACACTGCTGTTGTGCTTTTGGCTTAATCTATTTATAGAATAAACGTACGACGTTTCAATATTAAAGAAATCGCTCAAACAAATCGGGCGGAAGCTTTCTTCCCGAAGACCCGCCCCCAAGCAGACGAGGCCCCGCCCACTCCGTCTCCGATTGCGGCAGAGCCAGCGAGGAAGCGCATTCACGCAGCCCCCTGTGACTCACCGTCCTGTTTAAGCTCTGACATTGCCTTCCCCCCCCCTCACCACACGCCGCTTTCCACACGGCAAGCAAATACTTCAAGAAGACAAAACGCTGAATCACATATACATAACATTAAAATGCGTCACCCGTGACCCATACCCAGGAGTGGCCGGCACACGTATCGAACTACACTGACGGAAATATGTCCATATAGGATTTACTTTTTAAATCAAACAATCAAACATGTGGCTCATATTTTTCACATTCCTGAAAGGAGTTGAGAAGTCCCAGGATTGGGCTCAGGTTACATACAGGTGCAGACTGTGATGTGACTCTGGTAGGGGGGTGATATGAGCCCCTCCCCAGTCCCAACAGGACGCTTACTGGAAAGATCAATGGGACATCAATTAAGGTGTCGAGAGGGGGATTTCGGTTTATGAAACTTAATAAGAGGATAGAATGTGACGTGTGTGTCTATGTTCTGGAAATAAACTCAGCGCATTGAGATCAGGATGCGACATGTGTCAAAAAATCCGCACAGGACTGTACACTGAGTGGATGGATATATGATATTAGAGCATTAAGAACCACATTTCCCACCTCAAACTCCTGTTTTCAGTTCAGCCGGTCAGTTACTGGCTTGCAGATTTGGCGATGGTGAGCAAAGGTCCTTTAGAGGGGCTCAGATGGAGAGATAATAATTTCAGCTGGACAGTCATTTCCTCTGCGCTGTCTGGAATGCAGCGTTGCGTAACCTCAGCAGGAAGATGGCGAGATGTTAAAGATCCGACAGAGAGAGAGAGAGAGCGAGAGAGAGAGAGAGAGAGAGAGAGAGAGAAAGAGAGAGAGACTGAGCTAGGGTGAGTTCTGGTATTGTGGCCTTTCTTGTACCTCTCTAATCCACGGAAATGGGAGGGGAGTGGGGGGAAAAAAAAACACAGAAATTGTGTTGGAGGAAGAGAATTGAAGGGGGGATGGATGAGGAAGGAGAGAGTGTGTGAGGGAGAGAATGAAAAGACAAGCCGCCAACGTAAAATGCGGCGTGACAAAGTCATCCTGTGGAGGCAGTGGCTTATTATACAGATATTTAAGAGAAACTCCGACACGGGAATGAAGGAGAGCGTGAGCACGAGTAAAGGAGCTCAGGGAGGTCTTCTGCGAAGGTCAACTCGTATCAGTTCTCTGTAGACATACAAGGGAACATTAATGCTGCTGATGGACAACGGAATGAGAAGGAGGACTGGAACAATGGAAAGAGAATTAAAGGAAGAATTAGGATAGTGGACAGATGCCATCACAGGTGGTGGACCGCGCAGGGCATCATGGGAAAAACGAATCCAAATGAACTGGGGGGAATGCGTGTGCCCAGTCACATACGGGGAGCTGATATGGGACAATGAAGTCCTAGAGGAATGAGGGAACAGAAGATTAATGGGAGAGTCAGGAGACTTGACAAGATGCCATCGTCTCTATTACATCGAGGAGTTATGGGAGAAATCAAAACAAACCGTGGGAGGGATTCCTGTGTGTGTTTTAACAGATGCGCTTTGTTGAAAGACATGCCCTTTTATAAGTGGACAGTTATATAACACAGAGACTATCAGGCACCGAAAGAACACCCACTGGCCCTGGGGGTGGAGCAGGGGGGGGGCTATGAGGCCTTGTCTGAAGAGGGAGGGCAGAGGGGTGTGGCTTTAAAGTAGAGCAGGGTTCGCGTTGCTGGACCTTGTGTCCCCGAACATTCCAGATATCTCATGTAAGGTCATTGGCTGTGAAGGCGGCGGTGCTGACATGTGATGGGACTTTGGGGATTTTCAGTGACACTAAAGCTCAGGCCCACACATAGGGGCAAAAATAGAACAGGATCAAAACACCCTGCCCACCAAAACACCCTGCCCACCAAAACACCCTGCCCACCAAAACATCCCACCAACCAAAACATCCCACCAACCAAAACATCCCACCAACCAAAACACCCAGCCCATCAAAACATCCCACCAACCAAAACATCCCACCAACCAAAACACCCCACCAACCAAAACACCCTGCCCACCAAAACATCCCACCTACCAAAACATCCCAGCATCTCTAGCTCCTTTTCAACAGTCCCAAAGGACCAACCTAGCTTCTCTAATGTATGTTTTAATGGCTGTGGTTACCTTGGTGTCTTAGAGTAACGCTCACCTGCTTCAAGGTCCTCATAAAGAGACAGACATCTGCTTGAACTTGGGGCAACGCAGAGGAGAAACGGGAAACATATCGCTGGAACTTTCTCGTACATGTTCTTCCTTCCTCTCCACAAGATGACACCGTCCATTTCCGGTACACAGCTCGGATGTAATCGGGACTCTACTGCTCGCGGGGCAGGCCTCAGTAAGCGGTCTGCCCCCCGCGCTTTACGGGACTTAGTGCTCGCTACACTTCACTCGTAAATGAGCCGCAAGCAGCAACCTCGCATACTAAACGATACCTGGTTTGGCGACCTTAAGCACGTTAGCCACGTCGATTAAGAAAGTCTTTGGTACACATACATTCAACTTATTCTGCGTAATATAAAATGAATGAAGAAGCAGTAATATTGACTATAAAAGTAAAGGACTAAACAATGCAAATGCTAGATTCTCAGACAATATTCTTATTGGAAGAACCAGTTGGATGTTCTACTGGAACAATCCAGGGGAAGAACCTTTCTGTAAGGTACTAGCACGGTGCTCCCTGGGGACGTGAACCTGCAGTCGCCAGGTTCATGCTCTCAGGCAGCCCACTGAAGCGGTTGTGGGACAACTGGGAGGGGGTGCAGGCCCAGTTTGGGAAATATTATGCTAATACCGTTTACCACGGCATCTTGGTTAGAAAACACCACGCCCCCCCACATGTTGGGAAAATTAATAGTGGTGCTTTAAAAAATACCATAAGACTATTGCACACCTCAGTACATGTGCGTAAATTATGGGGGGGGAGGGGAATACAACCCCTTGGACCCCCTTAAATGGGTAGAGACCTCAACCCCCCCCAATTCTTGACACAAAGTCATGTCCTCACCAAGGTACAATGCCGGTATAGCTGGACTGTATTAAGAGTTAAAAAATTATATACTGTCCAAGCCTAGTTTTTTTCTGCATGGGGTGGGAAGGGCTGTGGGGGGGGGGGGGGGTTTGCCGACAGTGGGACAGGACAATCCCGAGACTTTCGCAAGAGGGACGATATCAGTACTCTTAGCCATAGATATATACGAAGTACTAGCAATTAGCAAAGTGAACAAAGAGCTTAATCTGTAACCAAAAACACAGGTTTAAGGGGCCTTGCTATTAAATGGCCCCAGCTGCATCCTCTGACCCCCAACCAGGATGGAGGGGAATGGATCCCTCCGCCCCAAACCCTGAGATATGAGACAGTGGGGGATGCGTTATTACACCCCCAGTCTCTCCACAGTGTCTCCTCAGGCTATTTTTATAGACACAGCTCATATAATGTCACCGCAGGTCAGATTACGCACGGGGTGACGTTGGCTTAGTCATACGGGTAAAAAAGCTCTGCCTTTGGGACTTTGTGACTACAGCCATCTTAAGTCAGTGGTTAAACCTGGATTTTACGCTGGGGGATTGCACACATCACCACTGCGGTGACATCACATACTGCGGTGACATCACATACTGTAACATAACACTGCCTAGTGATTCTGGGCTTTTCCCGTAAGACATAACTGATACCCCCCCTCTCCCCACCCACTGAACCACCATAAGACCCTCGATTTTTGCAGTATAGCTACCACACTTTGCATTGGCTACATGAAACATTTCTATTAAACATATTTGCTCATGTAGAGGCCCAAACACAAATACCCACAGCAATAAACTTTAGACTGGTATCGTATTTATGTATTGGATTGGTGAATTTCAATAACTAAAAGTTAATCTTAAAATTAAGCTAGCTTTTAATGAGGAAAGTTTTATGTCACAAGACGTATTCAGGACCCCGAGGCAGTTCTGCTTATTATGAACGTAAACTCGGATACTAACATCCATCCATTCATTTTCTGAAACTGCTTGTTGCATTCACGATGGGTCTGGAGCCTATCCTGAAGGCCGCGGGTGCAAGGCAGGGTACAACCCAGGATGGGGCGCAAACCCATCTACAGGGGGCACGGCAGCGACATTAATGTCATTAAACAATATTATTGTTATATTAAGATTAGGGTTTAACAACTAACTACAGATGCTCAAAAGTCTGTTACAGCACTTAGGGCAGAAGTGGTGGCTGAGCAGTTCGTCTTTTATACTTTTTTCCACCTAGAAAAAATGGAATTAAGTGATTTTTCGTTGAAGGACAGTACAACGGCACCAGACCCCAGTATTTCCATCCATGTTCCATATACAACCCCTTACGCGATACAGCAGGGAAATTCACATCATGGTCCTCGAGGTCCGAGCCCTGCTGGTTTTCCAGCCTCCCTTCACCTGTGAGCCGGGTGTGAAACCTCTGACCAATCAGAATCAGTAATTATTAAACCAACTACCTGGGAGAGCTGAAAACACGGCCTGGATTTGTAATCGAGGTCCAGATTTGAAGAGCCCTGCCCTAGGAGATCCGCCCACAGGTAATGTAAGGCCCCCCCCTCCCCCCTCCCGGAGGAGGCAGTGACTCACACAGCCAAACAGTTAAAGCTCAGTCCTGAGCTTTGATGAGCTCAGACACCCCTGTAAACACTGGCCGTGTCACTGAGGACTCGCACTGGTGCTTGTCACACATTTCACTCCCCGGCCCTCCGAGACACAATCCTGGCTCTGATCCGGTCCACACTGCCCCCCCCCCCGAAAGTCACACAGATTTTCCAGGCTTAACCCCCGCTTCCCGCTCTCGTCACGGAGCACCCGCTGATGTCCACGCGCCGACGCAGATGGTCCTGCGGCCCACGTCGAGTCCCGTTTAACTTCAGCCGTGCCAATAAGTGAGTCTGTTAGTTATTCTAATAAATTTAAGTAAATCTGCCCCTAAGTGAGATCGAGTACGGCTTGGAATGCAACGGTGCTCAAAATGTGACATACGTCCACAGTGCCACCTTGTGGCCATTTTAGGTAAAACCAGCTGGGCTGAAAACGAAGATGTTGCCCACTCTTTCTGTACTGTACCCGTATTTCCCTGCTAACAAAAAACGATTCATTATCTGCAAGACTGAGTTTTCATTTGAGGCTTCTCCACGTGCTCTGAGTTACGGTGAAGTCGATATTTCAAACGTCCAGGCATCGCTGCCTTAATGTGTTCCGGTCGGCTGCCTTCTTATACGCCGCATGAGTTCGAGAAGTGAGCACAACTCAGCCATGGCAGGGGTGAGACTTGCATGCATGCCAGTCGCTGACCAGCTTAACCCACTTCCCATTGTTTACTTCGGTCAACTCAAACCGGGGTAAACTGGAGAATGACAGACAAGAGCGTCCAGGAGTAGGGGGTCCTGTGGAGCAAGAGGCTCAATAACAGTGCCTCTTCATCCCGGCGGTCTTCCTCAAAGCCCAAGGTCATAAAGGCTTGAACGTCAAATGGGGGGATTTGAGCAATAAAGATGAAGAACAGAAGTCACCCCATCAAGGATGAAGAGCAACGATGACAGCTCACGCCTCCCCAACATACCAGGACAGAAGCTTCTGAAGTCCCGGGTTCAGGAGCCGCAGGTGAACCTGCCCTGCAGCTTCCCTCCTTCCCCGTCCACCACAAATGATTCAGCTCAAAATCTGCGAGGCAATTAGCACAAGGAGTTGAATCCGGCGTGTTAAATGACGGGAAAGCCCAAAAATATGCAGGGCTCCGGCCCCCCGGGACTGGAGTTTGACACCCCTGCTGTAGAGTTTCATTACCCCTAAGCCTCATGAATCTCCAAAGTTAGGCTTGAAGTCATGGGATCATGAGCCTCCTTTGGGTCCTTTTGACGCCAAATAGCTTTGCTACAAGAGTCAGTTAAGTAGGTTCAGTGCCGCTGGTCTCTTGATGTCCATTTAATGGACACATCTGGTTGGGGTCGTCTCTGTTCCCTTCGTGGTTCTGGCTCGTATTCTTGGACCTGAAACCAAAACTGAACTGGTCCGGAGGTGAACCTTCTAGGGTCTCGTATAAAAGAAATGGATTCGAGGGAGGACGTAGATGGCAGAGAGTCGTCATCTCAGGAGAAGATGATGTCATGAAACAGGAGAGTGCTCACCCTGACACATACTCACAGGGAAGGAACATGCCAGCCACCCTGACACATACTCACAGGGAAGGAACATGGCAGCCACCCTGACACATACTCACAGGGAAGGAACATGGCAGCCAGAGCAACGAGCTCCCATCGGTCACGCGATCTGCACTTTGGTCCCTGAAGCGCGGGATTCCCTTTCGGCGGGAAGCTGGGGAACGCGCTGCTGAGGATGCCGAGGGACGGCGTCTCTGGCGGCAGACCCTCAAGACGCGATTGAAGCACGACGAGACGCCACAGCAACGATCCACATGGCAGTCAATGCGAGTCGAAAATCCCGCCAGGTTATTAGATAATTGGGACATCTAAGTCAACTTTTTTGTTTTAATGGGGGGGGAGCTGAAGAGATGGAAAGAACTTTTAGCGTAGAGGCGACTTCACAAAAAAAAAAATCCAAAATCTTTATTAAGGCAAAGCTAGCTAGTTCAGCAAATGTTATTGAAAATCGTTCCACGGCGAGAGCCTGACGGCTCATCTCAGTGGCCACTGTAATCACACAGTGCAGGACACCATAAAGCATCTCATGATTGCGCTCAGGGAGCAGCTGGCCGTCTCCCGCGGTAGCGCAGAAAAACCACGGGGCTCGTGTTCGCCAGTCACCCGGCCGTGCTTCCGAGCGTCCCGAACCGGGCAGTGCCGTCAGTCACATCCACCCGGCCGGCCGCTCGACACAAAGGTCAAAGGTTAAAGGCCGCTCGTAACATGAAGACAAACACACCGCCCGGCCGGCCTTTCAGCTGTCGCCCTCGCCGGTTCTGGTTCTGGGAGAGTTCCAGAGAGCAGGACAGTTGAGGACACAGCTGTCTCCTGACCATCGGGGTGCTGCGAATCCACTCAAGTATTCTGTGGAAATGGGAGTGAGCTTCTCCTCCCGGACGCAACACGTAAATACGCAAGCAACCGAGTCCGAGAAACACTTGCCAAATTCCAACCGAACAAGGCTGGCGTCAGTGGCGCGCTCAATCATCTTTCCGAAAGTCGTAAATCCCGAGGTGCGTGACGTCACGCCCGACCGATGTCTCGTCTGAACTACACAAACATGGCCGCCTCCATGAACACGCCGCTGTGTGAGGCTGCTTCACGTTTTAACAAATGTGGAGTCAGATTCTTTTTTCCAAGAGACAAACAAACAAGAAACACTAACTAGTCAAACCACATCATGTATCTACATGTATCAATGTATTAAACATCTACATGTATCAATGTATTAAAGTAAATGTATTAATAGTTATACATTTGACAAAATAAACATTTTAAAATATTTATAAAATAGAATTACTGTTGACTGTGCAAACTGCCACATTGAAACGACGTCACGGGAATCTTGGATAACAAAATTCCGTCCGACATCAGCCGTCACAAAGGAGGCGCGTTTCTGACGGAAAGGGGCGTTTTTTTCATGACGTTTTTATCCGAGTTCCGACTCTGAGGGAGACGATCGAAGCGCAGGACAAGCAGCCATCCCCGGGGGACTGGCGGAGAGTCAGCGTCACAAGGGCCGCGCATTAGAGGAGCAACAAGACCAAAGAGCGGAGAGTCGAGGGCCAGGACAGGCTGACTGTGAGCACAGCCAATATCTACAGCGTAGCTGCTGCCCAGACAGCCATATGCGATTTCTCCACAGGGCTGACACTCATCAAATGGCAATCAGTCAATGGCTGTAACGTGACCCCCCCCCCCGCACCTAAAGGCTGATTTTGATTGGCTGGTATATCATAGCAGCTTGGACCTACTGGACAACTGTTAGACCAGCTGTCAAATCCATACACGGACACACGATCATTTGTTTTACGTTTTATTACAAACCTTTTTGGTTCTGTTCCCTTAGTAACAAGGAAGACTGACTAAAAAAAAAAAAACACTGTGTAAAACTCACATTATTATTCAGGATTACATGTTAGTTGTTACTGATTTAAGTTAAAAAAAAAACCAAAATATTAAAAAAAAAAAAAAATTAGTCTAAATCTGAAAAGTCAAAATGTACAAACACTGTAATACATTTCCACTACAGCACCAAGAAAACTTTGGCAATACCCTCATCTTCATTAAAATTTCCTGACAAAACGTAGAAGACATGAATTTAACAAGGCCTAGGTCCCATTACTGCTCTACATGACAGGCAGACTAAGGCTTTTCTCACTGTTATGTGTGCGCTGGCGCCCTCTACTGGCCAAAAAGGGACAGACAACAGGTGTTGCATTGTGAGCTGGGAAAACGACAGCAAAAACGTGTGTGTGGGTAAATGTGCGTTACCTTGCGCAGTGAGTTTAGCTGCCCAATATTAAAATGATAAAAACAGAGGTAAGTTTACAAACACTGTCCCATTATTTCCACTGTGGAACATTTTGGCAGCCGTCAAGGTTAAAAATTCAATATTCCCTGCATTTCACAGAAGAAGCAAAACAATAGCAGGATAAATCATCCCTGGGTTCGATTTTCTTGTGCTAGTAACTCCTCCATGCTGCTTAAGAGGGTTGAGTGGTCAAAAAAATCTGAGGGATTATAGAAGTTAAAAAAAAAAAAGAAATCCAGTCACTAACTGCAGTGCCACCTCCCAGCCAGAGGGGGGCGGGGGGGGGCTGTAGCCACAGTAACAGTGGGTGGTATTTAGCAGTGTGAGGCCTGCAGCTCGCAAATTCTCCGTCTCAAGTGGCTCATGAACTCGAACATGGTGGCGGCGAGGCTCTGGTGGATGAGGTAGCGGGGCAGTCGGCCCTAGGAGGGGGGCGAACGCCGAGATTAATACGCGGCTCCGGTGAAACACGACGGCAAAAACGAAAGCCGAGGGACATGGGAAGGAAGTTAGGCAGCTACTCCTGTGGTCCAGAGCACACAGACACACTCGCGAACGAGAGATTGGGCAGTAAACTGAGGAACCCTCACCTTTAGGTCTGTGTTGAGAATCCAGATAAAGGTACATAGGGATGGATTAGTGCTGCACCTCAGCACCACAAAGCCTCCTGGCCCATTCTCACCCCTGTGGATTGGGCAGACGTGTGTGTGTGTGTGTGTGTGTGGGGGGGGGGGGGGGGCGCCCGAGAGAAAAAAACCTTTTACAACCGAAAGGGCCGCACACAAAAAAAGCTCTGGGATTTCTTCTCGCCTGTAGCGTTCAC